>JASIRB010002905.1:0-71931 GCA_030323885.1 Branchipolynoe longqiensis
TAAGGTGGCACCACAATCGCAGACTTTAGGTGAGGTTCGGCCGTCGGGCTTCGCCCCGTGAATTACTGGTTTTACATATAACATAGATAATCTCCATTACTTTCATTTGAAATGATTTATATTTTAAACAATCCTAAAAGCCACACATCGCGCAGACTTTAAAAATTTGATCAAATTAACCCTAAATTCGAAGTGATATTAACGCTGCCGCCGGATCAGCGGCAATATTAATATTTTCGAATCGACGAATGTAAAGTAAACAAATCGCCGCTGCTGCATGGACATCGATATCCATACTGTCCATCGCCGCCGCCGCTGCATCGGCGGCAATATATTAGGCCCAAATCTATTCAATGCTCTCATATTTAACAGAATTACATACACAATAAGTGAAATTTTATCAAATTAACCCTAAATTCGAACCGCTATTAACGCCGTCACCTTCATAGTGTCTAATTGCCAAATGTAAACTAAACAAATCGCCGCCGCCGCCGCATCGACGTCAATATCTATGCTGTCGAAATCAACAAAACATCGCCGCCGCATCGGCGGCAATGTATTAGGCCCAAATCTATTCAATGCTCTCATATTTACCAGAATTACATACGCAATAAGTGAAATTTTATCAAGTTAACCCTAAATTCGAACCGATATTAACACCGCCGCCTTCATACTGTCTAATCGCCGAATGTAAACTAAACAAATCGCCGCCGCCACCGCATCGACGTCAATATCCATACTGTCGAAATCAACAAGAATTGCCGCCGCCACATCGGCAGCAATGTATTAGGCCCAAATCTATTCAATGCTATCATATTTAACAGAATTACATATGCAATAAGTGAAATTTGATCAATTTAACCCTAAATTCGAACCGATATTAACGCCACTGCCGCATTGGTGGCGTTATTCATATTGTCGAACCGAGGGATTTCCCAAATCTATAAATAAATTCACGTTTAGCTATAATGAAAGTGTTACGCACTCCTGCATACGGCTTGACCGCATTCCCTGGCTCAGAGATAGCTAAACGGTATCAGGCTGTAACACCAAACGCCGCTATCACCGACTCTTGCATACGAGCCCAGGTCGACTGCCTGGATAATAATCAGCATTTTTGTGTTGAGGAATTTTTAGCATAACCGTCCATCTGCAATGGTGTATAGGGGCCTATTGGTGTAAACTATCAATAAATATCACTAACTGCACACACAACTTCATTGCCATGTGTGTCCCCCCCCCCCCCCCCCCCCCCCCCACCATTCATCGATTAAAATTGCATAGTTTGATGTTTTGAAACTTCTGCCATTGGGACGATGTCAATCATATACCGATATATATCTGATGTTGGATATTTGATGCTACTTGGTCAATTCGATAGATATAAATCCAATTAACCTTTCTACAAAATAATAATTTTGTTTAAGCCCTAGTGTCATGAGCCTATGGCACCAATCCGTCCCCAGAATGTTCACAGCCCAAACAGAAATACCTACCTACAGCCCTGTCAGGTTCCAGGATTACTAGGTCATCTCACATCACGTGGTGGCCGCGAGATGACCATCTAGCTCATAGCCACAGGAGTTTTGACAAGCTTGTCAAAATTATGTTGGGTTCTTTCAGCTCAAATTGCTTCAAAACTAGTCATGTTTCATCAAAATGACTCCAGACTAATGATTAGTAGCTCATAATGATCACTTTGATGTATTTATCTAAAAAATAAGATAAAAATTCAAACTCCATCGGACCATGCAACTTTAAATACTGGGCAGATGCGGGGCGATTGCAGCAGCACCTGGAGGGAGAAGTGGGAAACAGAATGTTATCGTAGTTAGTTGCCATATATCAGCACGATTACAAGTAGATTAGATAACAATTAAAATCACAAGACAATTACATAATTCATAATACACATATCATAAATTGATACATTTCATAACAAATTATGATCATTTCTCGAGTCATCAGGGCAGCTGATGGTTGACATTGTTATTGTTCATGTATAGAGAGGGGAACAAAGACAACTTAATGACAATGGCAACCCCGGTACCTAATATAGCAATATTATTAACATGAACTCACTGCTTTGAAGTTGCATAGTCCGATGGTTTTGAGCTTCTGTAATTTTCTGAGATATGTTATTGATCATTATAATCTACCTTACTTTAGTTTGAAATAACTTTGCTTTAACATGATTAACGTAGGAGATATTCGAAGAGGAACCTTTCAAAATTAGTTTTGGCAATCGTGCCAAAACTCTGACCCCATACTTTTCAGCAGGAACAGGTTCTACTAAATTGTTTGAGTATTCCCTTCAAATGTAGCCACAAATCTTTAATAAGTGCATTCGTATTTAAGTCAGATATATAGAATCAAATCTTGGTGAATGTGTTGGTTTTGAAAAGTTGATGTTTTCATCGGACTATGCAGCTTTAAACAAACAGTCGGCTGGTGTCCGGAAGGCTTTTCGCTACTCTCATTTGTCCAGCTGGATCTGCACCAGGGTCTCTACGCCTCTAGGATAACAGATAGGTTTGAAACTGAAATGTAATCATGACACTCCCCGCGCCTCGCCCGTCCTACAACCACTACACGGCTCCGACTGCGACGTTCACAAACTGCACCCATCAATCTAACTGCGTTCCCTTTGCACCATCATTCTAACTGCGTTCCCTTCTCATATTTCCGGCGGCGTCTGAGCCTCCAATCGGCGTCAGTCAGCCTGGTGCTGCTGTACTAACCACGTGCCGATCGTTCTTACAAGTTGCATAACTCATACACTGGGGGTTGGTGGTTAGTGAGGAGTGAAGCCGATGGGGGCGCCACCAGTACACCACATACAGAGTCAGGTACAGTCAGTAGTAGGTTAGTGTGGAGGCAAGCCGATGGAGGCGCCACCAGCACCAGTACACCACATGCAGAGTCAGGTACAGTCAGTAGTAGGTTAGTGAGGTGGGCAGCTGATGGTGGCGCCACTAATACACCACATACAGAGTCAGGTACAGTCAGTAGTAGGTTAGTGAGGTGGGAAACCGATGGGGGTGCCACCTGTACACCACATACAGAGTCAGGTACAGTCAGTAGTAGGTTAGTGTGGTGGGAAGCCGATGGAGGCGCCACCAGTACACCACATACAGAGTCAGGTACAGTCAGTAGTAGGTTAATGTGGAGGGAAGCCGATGGAGGCGCCACCAGTACACCACATACAGAGTCAGGTACAGTCAGTAGTAGGTTAGTGTGGTGGGAAGCCGATGGAGGCGCCACCAGTACACCACATACAGAGTCAGGTACAGTCAGTAGTAGGTTAGTGAGATGGGCAGCTGATGGTGGCGCCACTAATACACCACATACAGAGTCAGGTACAGTCAGTAGTAGATTAGTGAGGTGGGAAACCGATGGGGGTGCCACCTGTACACCACATACAGAGTCAGGTACAGTCAGTAGTAGGTTAGTTAGGTGGGAAGCCGATGGGGGCGCCACCAGTAAACCACATACAGAGTCAGGTACAGTCAGTAGTCGGTTAGTGAGGAGGGAAGACGATGGGGGCGCCATCAGTACATCACATACAGACTCATGTACAGTCAGTAGTAGGTTAGTGTGGAGGCAAGCCGATGGGGGCGCCACCAGTACACCACATACAGAGTCAGGTACAGTCAGTAGTAGGTTAGTGAGGAGGGAAGCCGATGGGGGCGCCAGCAGTACACCACATACAGACTCATGTACAGACAGTAGTAGGTTAGTGTGGAGGGAAGCCGATGGGGGCGCCACCAGTACACCACAAACAGAGTCAGGTACAGTCACTAGTAGGTTAGTGTGGAGGGAAGCCGATGGGGGCGCCACCAGTACACCACATACGGACTCATGTACAGTCAGTAGTAGGTTAGTGTGGAGGGAAGCCGATGGGGGCGCCAGCAGTACACCACATACAGAGTCAGGTACATTCAGTAGTAGGTTAGTGAGGTACGAAGCCGATGGGGGCACCAGCAGTACACCACATACAGATGCATGTACAGTCAGTAGTAGATTAGTGAGGAGGGAAGCCGATGGGGCACCACCAGTACACCACATACAGAGTCAGGTACAGTCAGTAGTAGGTTAGTGAGGAGGGAAGCCGATGGGGGCGCCACTAATACACCACATACAGAGTCAGGTATCGCACACACCAGCATGTGTCACTAACTAATCACTGCACACACCAGCATGTGTCACTAACTAATCAATGCACCCACCATAATGTACTACTAACTAAGCACTAAGCACACCACCATAGATTACTAACTAAACACTCCACACACCTGAATGTGTTACTAACTAATCACTGTGCACACCACCCTGAGTTACTAACTAATCAATGTACACACCAGCATGTATTACTAAAGAAACACTAAACACACCAACATATGTTTCTAAATGAGCACTGCACACTCCATCATGTATCACTAACTAAACAATGCATACACCTGCATGTGTTACTAACTAAGCATTGCACACACTATCATGCATTACTAACTAAACACTGCATACACCGGCATGTGGTACTAACTAAGCACTAAGCACACCATCATGCATTACTAACTAAACAATGCATACACCTGCATGTGTTACTAACTAAGCACTGCACACCCCATCATGCATTACTAACTAAACACTGCATACACCGACATGTGGTACTAACTAAGCACTAAGCACACCATCATGCATTACTAACTAAACAATGCATACACCTGCATGTGTTACTAACTAAGCACTGCACACACCAGCCTATGTTACTAGCTAATCACTGTCCACAGCATCATGTGTTACTAAATAAACACTGCACACACCAGCATGTATCACTAACTAATCACTGCACACACCAGCATGTATCACTAATTAATCACTGTACACACCAGCATGTATTACCAACTAATCAATGCACACACCATCATGTGCTACCAAAGAAAGACTGCACCCACCAGAATGTATTACTAACTAAGCACTAAGCACACCATCACATATTACTAACTAAACCATGTGCACACTGTCATGTGTTACAAAATAGACATTGCACACACCAGCGTGTATCACTAACTAATTACTGCACACACCAGCAGATATCACTAACTAATCAATGCACACACCATCATGTGCTACCAAAGAAACACTGCACACACCCGCATGTATCACTAACTAATCACTGTACACACCAGCATGTGTTACTAACTAATCACTGTACACACCAGCATGTGTTAATAACTAATCACTGTACACACCAGCATGTATCACTAACTAATCACTGTACACACCAGCATGTGTTACTAACTAATCACTGTACACAACCGCATGTATCACTAACTAATCACTGTAAACACCAGCATGTATTACTAACTAATCACTGTACACACCAGCATGTATTACTACCTAATCACTGCACACACCAGTATGGGTTACAAATGAGTGCCACACCGTTCGTTGTAAATTGCTCACCTGCTGGCTAGCTTCAGTCAGCGATTGATCCCACAACATCTTCTTAATATATATGTGATGTATAACGCATCCTCCGTGGCGTATTGACGGTGCCCCCCCCCCCCCCCCCCAGCTGTCGGGTTAATTGGTGGGTGTGATCCCTCGTGCCACACACTGTGTTCTTAGGTAGATGCAATATAAGTAAACAAACCTACAATGTTACCACAAAGCGCTATTCTTGGCATCCTTTAATACACTTTTGAAAATATATTTGTTTTGGTGTTTTTTTAAAGGGGGTCCCTTGACGATGGACGAGTGGCTCCCCTAACATCATCTATCTGTGATGGCCCCCTGTCGGCAGACAGAGCAACTATTGCCCTTCTACTTCCGGTGGACACGCAGTTGCAGATTGAGGCTAGTTATTAGGGCCCGGCCAAATGGAGGGATGGGGGAGTTGGAGAGGAGGAGGGAAGTGGGGGAGGTGGAGAGGTGAGGGGGAGGGGGAAAGAGGGAGGGGGAGAGAGGGGAGGGGGTGAGCCGGGAGGGGGAGAAGGGGCCGTGGGATGGGGAGGGGCGTGGGGTGGGGATGGAGACAAGGGGGGGGGGCGGGGGAGAGGGAAGGCAAGGGAACGGGGGATAGAGGTAGGGGGTGTGTGGGGTGGGCCAGGGGGCAGGGAGGGGAGGGGAGGGTGAATGGATGTGGAGGGAACGGGAGGGAGTGGGGGGGAGGGAGGAGTTGAGTGGGGAGGGGGAGGGCGGAGTAAAGCTCTGTGCGCCTGCGTGTGTTTGTGACGCGGTGCAGGTGGTTTGTAAGTAGACATGTGGATGTGTACGAGTGGTCACAGAGCATGACATGTGTTCAACAGGAGGGCTCTGTGTTGGGCGATTTGGACAGGGAGCGTTGATTTGGTGTACTTTCATGAGGAGCTTTGATTTGGAGTATTTCCATGAAGAGCTTTAATTTGATGTATTTCCATGAGGAGCTTTTATTTGGTGTACTTCTGTGAGGAGGTTTGATTTTGGGTATTGCCACAAGGAGCTTTGATTTAGGGTATTTTACATGAGGAGCTTTGATTTGGTGTATTTCCATGATGAGCTTTGATTTGGTGTACTTCCATGATGAGCTTTGATTTGGTGTATTTCCATGATGAGCTTTGATTTGGTGTATTTCCATGAGGACCTTTGATTTAGGGTATTTTACATGATGAGCTTTGATTTGGTGTATTTCCATGATGAGCTTTGATTTGGTGTATTTCCATGATGAGCTTTGATTTGGTGTATTTCCATGACGAGCTTTGATTTGTGTATTTCCATGAGGACCTTTGATTTGGTGTATTTTACATGAGGAGCTTTGATTTGGTGTATTTCCATGATGAGCTTTGATTTGGTGTATTTCCATGATGAGCTTTTATTTGGTGTACTTCTGTGAGGAGGTTTGATTTTGGGTATTGCCACAAGGAGCTTTGATTAAGGGTATTTTACATGAGGAGCTTTGATTTGGTGTATTTCCATGATGAGCTTTGATTTGGTGTACTTCCATGATGAGCTTTGATTTGGTGTATTTCCATGATGAGCTTTGATTTGGTGTATTTCGATGATGAGCTTTGATTTGGTGTAATTTTATGAGGAGCTATGATTTGATTTATTTCCATGATGAGCTTTGATTTGGTGTATATTTATGAGGAGCTTTGATTTGGTATATTTCCGTGATGAGCTTTTATTTGGTTTATTTTAATGAGGAGCTTTGATTTGATTTATTTCCACATGGAGGTCTGCGTTAAAACAACATAACAAACGAATGTATCCATCCATCACTCCAACCTCCACATCGTTCTCCCAGCTTCACCTTTCAGCGGAACTATTAGGTTCCTTCCCAGGGTGGCTTGTACCCAACATACATATGCTGCCCGTCCTGATATGACCTTATATGTTGCTAGGACGTAAAAGTATATAAGCTATCCCACAGTGCTGATGGCTATTTTAACAATTATGTTACATTATTGATTGATTGATTACAATTATTGATTAAGCTTGACACATTTCAATAGCGGACAATGGGTCTTTCTCATTCCACTGCTCCTTGTCTCCAATACTAGTGACCTCGAATGCCAGGATAGGTAGTGACAAGTATAACAGGCTCTGATTCCACGACCTGCCATACAGGAAGTGGCTGCTCAACTGTTTTGGTCAACCCGTCTGGACAACTTTGTTAATAAAATATTGCAGGCCAGGAAGAGATGAGAGGGAGCTGTTGAAGAGGCGCTAGGGTTAGGAACCGGCATGTTTATTTAATGAGTTCTGGGTTAAGGATGAGTTAGGCACAAATTCCTTAACAACATGCTGTAAGCTGCGTCTCCTATTGCGCATGCCTGAAAGAAAGAATGTTTTCCACCTGTCTCATCAAATATCACCCACTAGTGCTGAATTATAAATGCTAGTTTCAAGCATCAGTCCAAGAAGAAAGATGAAATTGTCCACAATTGAAGTGAACCCTGATTAATCAATGAATTTTATAGAACACAAAGAAAAGAATACCCTGGAACTCAAACAAAGTTTATTCATTAGTGAGTGACTGATTGATTGGTTGATTGGTGATTGACTTATTGATTGATTGATTGGTGATAGTTTAATGCAGTTTGGGTAGTAAGGGACATACTCATGGGGAATAGGTAGTTCTAATAACTTCTAACTAATCCTATTCTGTCAGTTATGTTAGTGACGAGTGAGATTACACTGGAAGTTGCACTCATGATTACTCACGTGACATTCAAGGAATCCAAATCGTCGAACATTGAGTGTGTATACTGATCGATGCATGTTGGCGTCGTGCATATAGGTGTAGGGTAGCAAAAGTTGGGAGGTGTGGGAACTGTTACATACTTGTATGTGTGCTAGTGTCGTGCGCATAGCTTTATGATGGTTTAAGGTAGGATGTCTACACACTGCTACAGATGTGGGTGTATGCAGGTAGCGTGCATATAACTCTAGGATTGTGTTAAGTGCGTTGTGTGCATTTCGTTACAGACTTGTCAGTGTACAGGTGTCGTGCGTATAGCTCTAGGACAGTCATAGATGGGTTGTGTGCATACCGTTACATACTTGTCAGTATACAGGTGCCATGTACATAGCTCTAGGATGATGTGTGCATACCATTACAGGTGTAGTTGTATACACGTATTGTGTATATAGCTAAATGCTGTTAGGTGGGTTGCAGATGTGGCTGCAGATGTGGCTGCATATAGGTGTCGTGCATATAGCTCTGGAACAGTGCAATGCGGATTGTGTGCATACTGTTCCAGACTTGGTTGAATACTGGTTTCGGACATATATCCCTAGGACAGTGTGATGCGGTAGGAATACACATCATTACAGACTTGGTTGTATGCAAGTGTCATGCATATAGCTATAGGACAGTGATATGGGGGTTGTGTACGTGTGCATATCGTGACAGACCTGGATGTATGTAGGTGTCGTGCAGATAGCCCGAGGACAGTGTGAGGAGGTAGAAACACATTTTATTACAGGCCTGGTTGTGTGTATAGCTGCATATCGGCGCTTGTTTGCTTGCTTGCTTGGGGAGGTTTGTAACCTTACGAGGCTTACTGGTTGCAGAAGTGCAACATTATAGAGAGGTTCGGATAAATCGGCCCAATCTTTGGTTGAAGATTAATCTTCAGTACAGGTGGTTGTAGAAATTGGGGACATCTTTACAACATTGTATCGAAGTGTTGGGGTGGCACCGAATCTCTTTGGTCCGGCGGTAGTTGAGTACTTGTATCCAGCAGACAGCAGCAAGGGTTTCAAGGAAGGGCGGGTAAAGATGGGTGCAGCGGTGGTTCCAGCAACGAGAACAAAGCAAGAGAAACGCAAAGGTACAGGGCCCCACCCAAGCACTGCTCAGGGGGAGATGTATGCCTGGGAGAAATAGAAAGGGCAGAGTCTAGGAAAGAGAAATGAGGAGAGTTGAGTCAAAGGACCATGTCTATTTGCTCTATGGTGACCAAACAGCAAGCTAAAGACACGGAGAGACCAAGAGTAGAAAGTGAAATACCGGCGGGTTCCCCCTCCTAGAACTCTTTTCAGACATATCAAGGAGGAGCAAGGCCAGCGGAGAGGAGATAGAGAGAGATGTGGACGAAGTGCGGTCTGGATAGCAAGTCGTCAAATATCGGCGTGCAGGCAGTGCCTTCTGAGGGAGGCTGTCGGGCGGGTCCTTATTTCAGAGCACCCCCCTCAACCGGCAGCCGGCAGAGGCGCCCCGGGCAGCACAGAAACGGCAGGAGGCGCCTACAGACCGACGCCTTATCGGGGGGAGGGGGGAGTGGGGAGTGGGGGATGGGGTGGGGATGGGGGTGGGGTGGGTGGGTGGGTGGGTGGGTGGGGGGTGGGGGTAGTTGGCACATGTTGGGGAGGCGGTGATTTGTACCAGGGCCCGGGCCCGATGCGCCGCCCCTCAGCCGGGGTTATCTCAGGGGGACCGGCCGTGTGGAGGCTGGAGGCGGTCAGAGAAAGGGAGAGAGGGGCAGAGGGAGAGGGAGATAGGGGTGGCCGAGAGGGAAGGAGGCGGGAGGGAGATGGGGGAGAGAGGAGGGAGAGGGAGAGCGAGGGAGGCAGAGAGAGAGGGCGAGAGAGAGGGTTAGAGGGGAGAAGGAGAGAGAGATGGATGGAACGTGATGGAGGGATAGTGATGGAGAGAGAGGAAGATCGAGAGGGAGAGGGATATCGGCAGGGATACATACATGTAGAGGGAGATGGAGAGAAGGTCGGAGGGAGAGAATGAGATGGGGAGTCTGAGGGAGAGAGCGGAAGAGAGAGGGAGATGGAGAGGGAGAGGGAGATGGATAGAGAGGGAGGGAGAGGTGGAGGGAGAGGAAGAGGCAGATACAGAGAAGGACATAGGGAGAGAAGGAGATAGGGAGTGTGAGGGAGAGCACGGAAGAGAGAGGGAGAGGGAGAAGGATTGAGAGATGGAGGGAGAGAGATGGAGAGAGATGGAGGAAGAGATAGGGAGAGAGTGAGAGAGAGAGGAAGAGAGATTGAGAGATGGAGGAAGAGAGAGGGAGAGGGACAGAGTGATGGAGATAGAGAGGGAGGGAGAGGATGCGTCGGCTCGCTGTGCTATCTGGCTTGACTTAGCTGTTGGGCGATGGCTTCTTAGTGTGATTACACACAACTAGGCGCAGCTTCTGTCAGTAAGAAATCACCGTTAGGGTGGCACCCCCTTAACGGGATACACGCGCCCGCCAAGCAAACCCGCCATGCTGGGCAGTGACTGCACCGACAGGACCAGACTGCATCGCCTTCCCGACGACCCGGCTGATTTATGTTGCTTGGTTGTTGGAGTTTTACGTCCTAACAACATCTAAGGTCATATCTTGATGGGTACCGATTTGTGACAGTGCACACTCATGGTGGCTTTGTTTTGTGGCCACCAGCACCATGGCCCGATATCCCATTCCGTCTCATTATCCTGACACTGAGCTAACCAGTTCTTGTCCTATCCTATTAGTACTAATGCCGAGTATCGATTTTGTAAGTCATTGGCTGGTTTATGAAACTCAGTCGACATATTGCTAAAGTGGCATATGCCACATCTGAGACCCCAGACTTGGTGTCCACTCGGTTATGAGTGTTAAGACCTTATCTAATATAGCATCTGTACCAGCAGCATTCCACTTCTATGGACAGTGATGTGGGGATTAAGCACACAGTACATCTAGAGACCGTTATATATTACCTGATATAGCATCTTTACTAGCAGCATTTCACGGCAATGCACAGCAATGTGGGGATGAAGCACAGTACATCTAGAGACCTTTATATATTACCTGATATAGCATCTTTGTTGGCAGCATTTCACTTCTATGGACAGCAATGTGGGGATGAAGCACAGTACATCTAGAGACCGTTATATATTACCTGATATAGCATCTTTAGCAGCATTTCACTTATATGGACAGTAATGGGGGGATTAAGCACACAGTACATCTAGAGACCATTATATATTACCTGATATAGGATCTTTACTAGCAGCATTTCACTTCTATGGACAGTAATGTGGGGATGAAGCACACAGTACATCTAGAGACCGTTATATATTACCTGATATAGCATCTTTACTAGCAGCATTTCACTTCTATGGACAGTAATGTGGGGATGAAGCAGGCTGTCGTATTGCCTCGATATAGGACCTAATATAACATCTTTACTGGAACAGTAATGTGGGATTAAGCAGATGGCCGTATTGCCATGATATATGACCTGATATAGCATATTTACTAGCGCAGTAATGTGGGATTAAGCACACGGCAGTGTTGCCTCAATATATGACCTAATATAGCATATTTACTAGCACAGTAATGTGGGATTAAGCACATGGCCTTATTGCACACTGCAGGGCGTTCGTAAGAGCCCCTGGTATATGAACGAATACAGCATTTGTATTACTTTATTAACATCATTTAACCTTTAAATGCTTTTAGCAGAAAATGCGACTGTAAGGAATTACCCCCACCTTAACCCCCCACCCCCACCCTCACCGCCACCGCCACCCTCACCGCCACCCCCACCTTCACCGCCACCCCCACCCTCACCGCCACCCCCCCTCCCACCCTCACTGCCACCCCCACCTTAACCCCCACCTTCACCGCCACCCTCACCGCCACTCACCCCACCCTCTCCCTCACCGCCACCCCCACCCTCAACGCCACCCCCACCCTCACCACCACCCCCACCCTCACTGCCACCCCCACCTTAACCCCCACCTTCACCGCCACCCTCACCGCCACCCTCACCGCCACTCCCACCCTCACCTTAACCCCACCCCCACCCTCACCCCACCCCCACCCACCCCACCCCACCCTCACCACCACCCCACCCTCACTGCCACCCACCCCCACCTTAACCCCACCTTCCAACACCGCCCACCCCCTCACCGCCCCCTCACACCGCCCCTTCCCCACCTCCACTCTTAACCCCACCCCCACCCCTCCCCCCCCCAAAAAAAAAAAAACCGCCACCCCCACCCTCACCGCCACCCCACCCTCACCGCCACCCCCCACCCTCACTGCCACCTCCACTCACTGCCACCTCCCCCTCCCCCTCATCGCCACCCCATTCCCCTCCCCCCCACCCCCACCTCTCACCAACAACCCCACCCTCGCACCCCGAGTCCACCCTCACGGCCACCTCCAACCCCCAAAACCGCGCACCGCCGCCACCCTCATCTGCCACCAACCCAACGTTAACCCCCAACCTCACCACCACCCACAGCACCACCCACACCACCACCTCCCACCACCACCCTCACCGCCAGCCTCACCGCCACTACTCACCGCCACCCTCACCCTCGCCCCCTCCCAAACCCCCACCCTCACCGCCACCCTCACCGCACACCCTCACCGCCACCCTCACCCAACACCCCGCCCGCAACCCTCATCTGCCACCCCTAAAGTTTGCTTTTTCCCTTGAACCCCCACCCTCACCCCATCTTAACCCCCACCCTCACCCCCACCCGCACCCCCCACAGCCACCCTCACCGCCACCTCCTCACCGCCACCCTCACCCCCACCCTCACCCCACCCTCACCCACCCCCCACCCCCACCCTCACCACCACCCTCACGCCACTCCCACCCTCACCCGCCAACCCACACCCTCACACTCACCCTTACCCTCACACACACCCTCACGCCCCCACCGCCACCCTCACCCTCACCTTCCTCACACAATACATGGCAATCCGGCCCGTCCTCAGAGGCCTAAGTATGGATCCGCACCTCGTCTGTTTGGTTGCTGCTGGTCTCAGTGCCTACAGAAACCAGGCCTTACACGTGCACACACACCTACACACCTACATACACACCTACACCCAACCACACACCCACACAAACCCACATCCACACACCCACTCACACCCACCAACACACACCCACACACACGCCCACACACACACACCAACACCTACCCACACACACACCACACACACACCCTCCCTCCTCATCCCTCCTCTCCCCCTCCCTCCTCCTGCCTCGACATTTACTCGGCTCAGACAAGACAAGCTAATTGTATACTGCAATTGTCCCCACCCCCGACCTACCTACAATCCAGTCACCCATTCACTAGTCAGCACTCACCACTCACCACTCACCGTTCACCACTCACCACTCACCACTCACCACTCAACACTCAACACTCAACACCTACCTACGGCCCAAGCATCTACCACCATAATTCAATAATTAAAACGGCTAACTCATTTAAAATAATCAGACGACGGGTACATGAGGAAAATAAAAAATTACTATACTATACATACGTTTACTCCAAAATCCAGTATGGTATAGAGGTGTATGGGAGAGCCAAATCATCAACCCTAAAAAAGGTACAGACACAACAAAACAGAGCCTTGAAAATACTGTATAGCAAAGACTATCTCACCCCAACTAAATCACTTCATAAAGACCTGGACTTACTTATGGTAACTGACATTTATAAAATATACATTGCAAAATTTGTTTACAAGCAAAAGAATGGCCTCCTCCCTGAAATATTTGATAATCTCTTCAAAGAAAACAATCAGGTCCATTCCCATAACACACGACAGATAAATAACATACATCACAAACACACTAGAAACAAATATGGCAAAATAACAACTGAAAAACCAAGGAACCAATATCTGGAACTCAATACCAGTAGAGATTAGAAACCTTCAAACTTTGAAAAACTTCTGTAAAAAACTAAAGATAAGCTATCTCAATGCATACTAAATCGATTACCAGTAAAGAATATATATAATACCCCTATTAACATACATGCAAAATAACTACTGATACTGCATGTAAGTACATGAATCCATGACACAATATCCATATAATATTCCTATCATTACTTTGTTTTTTACTAACTGTGAAGAGACGCATCAGTAGCTCATCATAATCATTAGTTAAAAATGTAGCTTAAGTTTAATAATTTGTTATTGTCATCACTTGTTCATTCACATCATGGAGACCAGCTAGATAAGCATCGCTTTTCTCGGATCCTTTCTGTCTGTAAGGAATTTGTATGCATTTATTGTATCACCTCAATTTATTGTAAACATACCTTGCAGAGAGTTAAAATAAAAGAATTGATTGAATTGAATTGACCACCCACTCACGACTAACCACTCACCACATGTATATTGCCCACTCATCTACCACTCCCGAACATCTACCACTCATCACCTACCTACTGCCCACTCATCTACAACCACCGACCACCCACTCACCACTCACCACTCACCACCTATCTACTGCCCACTCATCTACCACCACCCACTCACAACTAACCACCAACTACCTCCTACCTACAATCCACTCACCCACTCAGCATTCACCACTCACCACACACCAACCAGCCGCTCATCACCCACCACTCACCACTCACCACTCACAATCACCAATCACCAATCACCACTCAACACTCAACACTCAACACTCACTCATCACCAATCAACAATCACCACTCCCCACTCAAGACTCAACACCCAACACTCAAAGCTCAACACCTACTTACTGCCCACTCATTTAGAACCACTCACCACCCACTTACCACCACTCACCACCCACTCACATATCATCAACCGCAACCCACCAACCACTACCATCAAGCCCCACCCGCCACCCACTACAACCACCCACCACATAATCCACCCCCCACTACCGCCCCACCAGTAGCACCACTATCCAACTCCACCCAATACCACCACCCACCACCAGCCACAGCGACACCACCCACTACCACCACCCACTACAAGCAGTCATCCCTCATCCCCACCACCCACCACCCACTACCACCACCCCCACCCACTACCACCACCCACCACCCAGTACCACCACCCACCACCCACTACCAGCACCCACCACATAATCCACCCCCCACTACCCCCCACCTACCCCACTATCCACCACCAATACCACACCCACCACCACCCACTACCACCACCCACTACAAGCATCCCCCACCCACCACCCCCCACCCACTACCACCACCCACCACCCAGTACCACCACCCACCACCCACTACCAGCACCCACCACACACTACCAGCACCCACCACCCACTACCACCACCAACCACCCACTACCACCATCATCCACCCACTACCAGCCATCCTTCCCCACCCACTACCACCACCCACCACCCACTGCCACACCCCACCACCCACTACACACCCACCCATCACCCCACTACCACCACCCACCACACCACATACCAGCCATCCTTCCCACCCACCACCACACCCCAGCCACCACCCACCTACCAGCCATCCTTCCACACCCACCACCACCACCCACCACCCACCACACCCCTACCCACCACCCATTACCCACTACCCCCATCCTTCCACCCACCACCCCCACCCACCGCCCACCACCCACTACCACCCACCACCACCCACCAGCATCCTCCACCCACCACCAACCCCACCACCCACCACCCACAACCACCACCCACTACCACCACCCACCACCCAATAACAGTCATCCTTCCCACCATCCACCCCTCCCCAGTGTCTGTTCCTCCGGCCTGATGCCTTTTCAGAACAGCTGTCCTTTTCCATGTCCACGTACCTTAACCCCCCCCCCACCACCCACCCCCCCACCCCCCACCCCCCCATATTGCCCTCACCCACCCCCCGGTGATGTTGACATGTTCTACGGCCAGCTGTCGATATCTGACCCCAAAACGTGGCGAATCTCGTCTATACCGGAAGCCCCACATATCTAGTGGGCCGTGCATCCTTCCCTTTACCAAGTTTCACATTGGTAAGACTTCAACATTGTATTCACCCTGTACAAATTGTGTTAGGTATCATTTCCCAGATTTAGGCAGCCCTACATAGAGATATATCGACCGTCCCGATGGGTCTATAGGCGATAACTGACAGATACAGCTGGCATACAGTGCCTAGAGCCCCTCACAGGTGGCGCCAGTGTGGCCCATGTCATACCACACAGAGTCAGTTAGATAGGATACAGTGATATACTATTACATAGGGAACTGAAGATAGATAGTGTCCTTGTTTATATTCACATAATGGATTATAGAGCACATATGTATATATATATACATATATATATATATATATATATATATATGAAGAGTTAACAGGTAACGGCCATGACGAGGAATTCAAAACGTCTTGCTTTCTCAATATAGAAACAAATAGCGGTTGAGCTCTCACAGTCTGCTACTCCTTTAAATGCCCTGTCAGACTACGACGTTTCCCCCGGCGCGCCGGCAACGCGCAAAATATTTGCAACCCGTCGAGAAACGTTAAACTTTTCGGCGTGTTGGGGGGTAGTTGGACGGGCAGCAGCGTGTTGGTAGCGTGATAATAGCGTGTTATTAGCGCGCCATCAACGGGTATCGACGTGGCGGGCGGAAAAGTCCTCCCTCCCTCCCTGTGTCTGTGTGTGTGTCTCTGTGTCTATATGTGTGTCTATGTGTCTATGTGTGTGTCTCTGTGTGTGTCTGTGTCTGTGTCTGTGTCTGTGTGTGTGTCTCTGTGTATCTATATGTGTGTCTCTGTGTGTGTGTGTCTCTGTGTCTGTGTGTGTGTCTCTGTGTCTATGTGTGTGTATGTGGGTGTGTGTCTCTGTGTCCTTGTGTCTCTGTATGTGTGTGCCTCTGTGTCTCTGTGTCTGTATGTGTGTATATGTGTGTGTGTGTGGCTCTGTGTCTCTGCATGTTTCTCTTTGTCTCTGTGTGTGTATGTGTGTGTGTATGTCTGTGTGTCTCTGTACATGTCTCTGTGTCTCTGTGTATGTGTGTGTCTCTGTGTGTGTCTCTCTGTGTCTCGAGTGAGTGTCTCTGTGTGTGTCTGTGTGTATCTCTGTGACCCTGTGTGTCCTCATGTGTATGTGTCTGTGTGTGCTAGGTGTTGTGTCTGTGTGTGTCTATGTGTCTATGTGTCTCTGGGTGTGTCTGTGTGTGTTGATATATGTGTCATTGTGTGTGTGTCTTGTGACTACTGTGTCTGTCTCCTGTGTACTGTGTGTGTGTACTGTGTGTATGTGTGTGTCTGTGTGTGTGTGTCTCTGTGTCTCAGTGTCTGTATATGTGTCCCTATGGGTGTCTCTGTGTGTGTGTCTCTGTGTTTGTGTGTGTCTGTGTGGGTGTCTCTGTGTGTGTATTTGTGTCGGTGAGTGTATCTGTCTCTCTGTGTGTGTCTCGTTGTCTCTATGCGTGTATGTGTGTGTCTGTGTGTGTCTCTGTATGTGTCTCTGTGTCTGTGTGTGTGTCTCTGTGCCTCTGTGTTTCAGTGTGTGTCTGTGTGTGTCTGTGTGTGTCTGTGTGTGTGTATATGTGTCTCTATGTGTGTGTCTGTGTGTGTCTCTGTGTCTGTGTGTGTCTCTGTGTCTATGTGCGTGTCTGTGTGTGTGTCTCTGTGTCTTTGTGGCTCTGTCTCTGTGTGTGTATCTGTGTGTGTCTCTGTGTCTATGTGTGTGTATCTGTGTATGTGTGTGTGTGTCTCTGTGAATGGGTGTGTGTCTCTCTGTGTGTGTCTCTCTCTGTATGTGTGTGTGTCTCTGTGTCTCTGTGTGTATGTCTCTGTGTCTGTATGTGTGTCTCTGTGTCTATGTGTGTGTATCTATGTGTGTCTATGTGTGTATCTGTGTCTCTGTGTCTCAGTGTGTGTATCTGTGTCTCTATGTGTGTATGTGTGTGTCTCTGTGTTTGTGTGTGTCTCTGTGTATGTGTGGGTTTCTCTGTGTGTGTATTTGTGTCTGTGTGTGTCTCTGTGTCTCTGCATGTGTCTCTTTGTCTCTGTGCGTGTATGTGTGTGTCTATGTATGTGTATGTGTGTCTCTGTGTGTCTCTGCATGTGTATCTCTATGTCTCTGTGTATGTGTGTGCGTCGCTGTGTCTCTGTCTCTGTGTATCTATGTGTGTGTCTGTGTGTGTGTCTCTTTGTCTATGTGTGTGTCTCTGTGTGGGTCTCTGTGTATTTGTGTCTCTGTCTGTGTGTGTGTATGTGTGTGTCTCTGTGTGTGTCTCTGTTCTATGTGTGTCTCTGTGTATGTGTGTGTGTCTCTTGTGTCTGTGTGTGTGTTTCTTTGTATATGTGTGTGTCTCTCGGTGTGTCTGTGTATGTGTCTGTGTGTCTCTGTGTGGGAGGGAGGGGGGGAGGGAGAGAGAGAGAGGGAGGGAGAGAGGGGGGAGGGAGGGAGGGAGGGTGTATGTGTGTGTGTCTCTCAGAGACACAGACACACAGACACATACACACACATAGAGACACACACATACACAGAGTCACACACACAGAGACACACACATATACACACACAGACACACACAGCCACACACAGACACACAGACAGACACACATACACATACCGAGACACAGATACACACACAGACAAAGAGACACACACAGAGACACAGAGACACACACACAAACATACACACACACATACACCCCTACACACACATACACACACATAAATACAGAGACACAGACACACACAGAAACACAGAGACCCACACACAGCGACACACACAGAGACACACCCAGAGACACACAGACACACACATAGAAACAGAGAGACACACACACAGACACAGAGACACACACACACTGAGACACAGACAGAAACACAGAGGCACACACACAACCACAAAGACACCCACAGAGACATGCACAGAGACACAGAGACACACACAGAGACACAGAGATACACAGAGACACACACACTGAGACACAAATACAGAAACACAGAGACACACACACAGACACAGAGACACACACAGATACAGACACAGAGACACACACACTGAGACACACACACAGAGACACAGATATATACCCACATAAACACAGAGACACAGACACAGAGACACACACACAGACACACACATAGACACATACACACACACATAGACACAGATACACATGCATAGACACAGAGACACACACCTACACACAGACACAGAGACACACACAGAGACACACACACACAAAGACACATAAACACACACACATACACGCACATACACACACAGACACACATCCACACACACACACAGACACAGATACACAAACAGAGACACACACACAGACAGAGACACACACACAAACACAGAGACACACACACAAATACACAGAGACACACACACAGACACAGAGACACACACACATGGAGACACACACACAGATACACACACAGAGACACACACAGAGACACACACAGACGCAGAGACAAACACAGAGACACACAGACACACACACACACGGTAACGTGCGAGCAACACGCTGGTAACGTGTGTCGACGTGCTGCAAACGCGCCCGTCGCACCCGTAACGTGGGTCCACGTCATACTAACGCGCCGGTAACGCGCGATCCACCACGTTGGGGCGCGTCGGCGCGCGTCGAAAGTTTTGTGCAAGCACAAAATCTCGACGCGGCCCAACGCGCGCCGACGCGTCCCGACGCGTCCATTCACACGTTGCTATGTACCGACGCGCCGGTAACGCGCCGGTAACGCGCCGGTAACGCGCCGATAACGTACCGGACGTGTACCGACGGTTCGCTCAAAAGTGCAACACGTCGGCACGCGTCGAAGCGCGTTCATGAGAAACGTCGTAGTGTGACAGGGCCTTAATATTGAGGATGGAACCTAACAAAATACATCATTCCAATGGGTGTAAGTAATTCTTCAAAGTTTCTATGAAGAAAATGCTCCTGTGTATAGTATGTTCGTAATATTCAATTAAAACTACATTAAAATACAGAGATAATCTTATTTTGCCTAGAACATTGTGCCAACGCGCGAAATATTTGCTAGCACGCGGGACACGTCCAGGTTTTTGGCGTTTTGGGAGAAAGTTTGACGGGTTGTAGCGTGTTAGTGGTGTGTTTTTGGTGCGCGGCCAACGCGTTGTGACGTGCCATGGAACACTCGCAGTTTGGGGAAAAAATAACCAACGTTAACCGACATTGATCAACGGTCTGCCAGCGTTCCCCTGGCGCGCCGCCAACGGGTGTCAATGTGTTGCTAACACGTCCGTAGCGCGCCCGTCAACACGCTGACGCGCGTTGCGGCCCGTCGAAAGTTTTGTGCAAGCACAAAACGATAGGCGCGAGCCAGCGGGTGCCGACGGGAGCCGACATGTTGGATCACACGTTGCTATCAGTCTACATGTACCGACGCGCCGGTAACGCACCAGTAACATGCCAGTAACGCGCCGGTAACGCGCCGGTAATGCGCCGGTAATGTCCCGGACGTGTACTGACGTTTCGATCCAAAACCCAACACGTCGGCACACGTCGACCCGCATTGGGCCGAAACGTCCTAGTGTGACTGTGGCATTAGCCCGGTACCCAGGCTTGTTTTCAATGCTGGCCAGTTGTAGTGTTGGTGTTATCTTACCACACAGTGGCTGCTGATAAAGGCCCTGTCACACTACAACGTTTCTCACGAACGCGCTTCGACGCGTGGCGACGTGTTGCATTTTTGGGCGAACCGTCGGTACACGTCCGGCGCGTTACCGGCGCGTTACCGGCGCGTTACCGGCGCGTTACCGGCGCGTCGGTACATAGCAACGTGTCAATGGAAACGTTGGCGCGCGTCGGCACGCGTCGGGCCGCGTCGAGGTTTTGTGCTTGCACAAAACTTTCGACGCGCGCCGACGCGCACCACCGTGTTGGATCGCACGTTACCTGCGCGTTGGCAGGACGTGGATGCACGTTACCAGCGCGTTGCCGGCCCGCTCGAACCACGTTGAGCAACGTCCATCAACGCTGGGGATTTTTTGCCAAACTGCGTTGGACGTGTTGCTGGCGCGTCTTGACGTGTTGCTGGCGCGTATTGACGTGTTGCTGGCGCGTATTGACGTGTTGCTGGCGCGTATTGACGTATTGCTGGCGCGTCTTGACGTGTTGCTGGCGCGTCTGCCGCGCGCCTAATGCTACCCGGCCTTCTGCAAACTTTTAATGACGCGCTACACCCTCGCCGTCAGCGCGCTGGCGGAGCGCCGACAACGCGCCGATAACACGCTGATGGCACGCTAGGAACCCGCTGGCGGCACGTTGACATTTTCTTCTGCCGCACGTCGAACCACGTTGGCTGCGCGCTCATAGCACGCTACTACCATGCTGCGCCGCGTCAAACTTTATCCCAAAGCGCCGAAAAGTTCGACGTTTCTCGACGGGTTGCAAATATTTTGCACGTTGCCGGCGCGCCGGGGGAAACGTCGTAGTGTGACAGGGCCTTAAGGTATTTGATTGCCTGCATTTCAGTAGCAGATAATTGGTTGGTATGGTTAATAGCCTATGTTAGTTTTTTTTTGATTTTCTTGGCATATATGTATTTATTTTGTCTACTCTTATTAATAGACTAGCCTACTCCTATTTACATATCATAGGCTTGTACATCTGTGTGGTGTGTTATCTGGCTACTTTTGGCATTGTTACCTTCCATTGGGCGTCCCGCTGGTGGGCCATGACATATCACATGTCCCTTTGCAGTCCAGCTTATTGGGGGTTTCCTAGCCTTATTTTGCACAGATATTTTTTGTAAGTTTTTAGGTCAGGAATTTGTCGTTCCCTTACCATTTGGGCATTCCACACCTTGGCAGCCATTTCCAGCATGCTTCTCTCATGAGCTTTTATTTGGCTTCTGGTCTGGTTTAGTAGTGGCACATTATTTGCTCTAGTAGCCCCTTGTGGTTTTGTTAGAAGTTTAACACATATATATACACTTTACCCGTAAAGTCTAACCGGGTAAAGTCAAGCTGGGTAAAGTCAAGCCGAGTAAAGTCGAGGCGGATAAAGTCAAGCCGGGTCAAGTCGAGCCAGGTAAAGTTGCGCTGGGTAAAGTTGTCTCAGGTAAAGTCGCTTCAGGTAAAGTTGCACCGGGTAAAGTTGAGTGGGGTAAGGTTGAGTCGACTAATGTCGGGTCGGCTAATGTCGAGCCGGATAAAGTCCAGGAGGGTAAAGCCGAGCCAGGTAAACCCGAGCCTGGTAAAGTCGAGCAATGTTGAGTTAGGTAAAGGCATATTTATTAATATTAATATAATTATACATTAGAACAAAGTAGTAAGACTTTTTTTTTTTAAGTATTCCTGTTCCAAGATTCGAACTAGTTACCCTGTAATCTTGAGACCAACACTCTGCCATCTGAGTTATAGAGGAACTGCAAAACACAATGGTCCAACTGGTGGCATAATGCTGGTAGGTCCTGACAGCATGTGACTAACGAGCAAACAATATGGCTAGAAATAATATGAAACAAATATAATAATAAGGAAAATAAATTAATCAATTTAAATATAAATTACATAACATTATAATAAATATCATCACCTCATCATTGATTCAGGAGTGACCAGCATGGCGTGGCTAGAGGTCGGCTGTTGGGTGTGTGGGTTACAGACCAGTGTTGGTGTGTGGCTATTGTCTTACTTTGTGTATCGAGGGGGGGGGGAGGTGTTAGGCGGGGCAACCATGCATGACTACCTCTACCCTGGCCTACATGGCTGGCAGGGTTACACCAACACAAAGAAACTAGGGTGGGGATGCATCTGTAAACTGTCCAACTGAAAAACTTAGGGTGGTTGTGGGTCATGGTCATTGAGTCATGACTGCTGCCAAACCTTGTTTTTAAGTTTGAATATAGGGGTACTACCAGTACCAGCATATACATAGATCCATACATATATCCATATATATATGCATATATATATATATGAGAATATATGTAGATATATGCATATATATATGCATATATATGCATATATATATATACATAAATATGTGGATATCTGCATATATGTGTCTATATGTGCATATACATGCGTGTATATGCGTGCATGTGTATAGATGCGGATATATATGTGTATATATGTATATATATGCATATATATGTGTTTATATGTGTATATTTGCATACATATGCATATCTCATATTTATATGTATATATACATGTATATGTGGATATATGTGTATATATCCATACATATTTCTATATATTTATATATATATATGTTTATACACATGCATACACATACACTGTGTGGAGAATATACTCCACAGACACAGACATAGAAATCCCCCACCACACACACACCCACCTCAAGTGGGCATCATTGTGTAGACTGTACAACAACAACCCATCTACCTGTGTGTGTATTACAGTAATGGCTTATGTAATGCCATATATCATGATTTGTCAATATTCCTGGTTATTTTATGTCTGGGTTTTGATCCTAAGAAAGGTCGTTTTTAGAATAGATCATGGTGGTCCACCAGGAAAAATGACTAAATCCAGCATACAAGCACCTCTATGTTTTATGCAAAATAAGATTATCTCTTTATTTTAGTGTAATTTTAATTGAATCGTATGAATATATTATTCCTGGGAGCATTTTCTTCCTAGAAACTTCAATGAGCTACTTAAGCCCATTCTATTGGTACATTTTGTTAGGTTTTCTCATCAATAGTAAAGAACCTATGGACCATGACAAGCCACCGTTATTTGTTTCTATATGAAAACTGTTTTGGTTTTTCAATACGACTTGATAAATCACGATGGTTTGAGTTCCTAGTCGTGGTCCCTGGTTAAGTCGCAAACCCCGCAAATGGCAATCCAAGAATTGAATTAAAATAACATATTTTAACCGGACGGTAATTCAAATTCTCACTAATTCCACTTTCTTTGTTATGAAATGGTTGTGGAGCAATGAACAAAAAAAGCATGAACGTACAAAATGAACCTTTTGAAGCTTTGACTCCAATTTTGAAAATTTCGTTTTTTTATTGGTAGTGCATTTTTCTATTTTGTTCTTTCTTGATCTAAGAAAAAATAATCCCTCCACTCTAAGAATCAAATATGCATATAATTTTGAATAGACGGTTTAGATTTACACCTCGGGCAGAGGGCTGACCTCCTCTGGTATGGAACATAACGGAAAATCGTACAGACTAGTTAGTTAACCCCAGGGGGAGGGGGTGTAGGGGAAATACCCCGCCCCCTGCCCCATGGGCCTGGAATCTCTCACCTTCATATGAATAAGATAGATATCTGAAACGTTACATTCAATAGGACTCAAGTTCAAACAATGGAGGAAAATACACAGGCGAATACGTTGCTATATAATTTCAACACTAGATGCAGCAGACATCATGACATTAGTTGGCTCGTCATAATACAATATGCTATATGTTTAACACTTGATGCAGCATAGTGCATTAGTTGCCTACTCAGAGTACAGTACCGCTATAAATGTTCAACACTTGATGCAGCATGGTGCATTAGTTGCCTACTCAGAGTACAGTACCGCTATAAATGTTCAACACTTGATGCAGCATAGTGCATTAGTTGCCTACTCAGAGTACAGTACCGCTATAAATGTTCAACACTTGATGCAGCATAGTGCATTAGTTGCCTACTCAGAGTACAGTACCGCTATAAATGTTCAACACTTGATGCAGCATAGTGCATTAGTTGCCTACTCAGAGTACAGTACCACTATAAATGTTCAACACCTTACCGAACTGGGAAAACGGATCGAAAACGGACACTGTCTGGTGAAATACGTCAATGTCCCTTTTATATATGGTACACATCCAGCGTGTCCGTTCTCTGTCCCGTGGTGCTCGGTGTGTATGGTCGGATGTTTTGAACATGCACAAAACTTATACCGGACACTGCCGGACTGATGTGTACGGTTGGTGTCCGGTTTAAGTCCCTTTACTCCGTTTTGTCCATTTCATGTCCTGTACCCATCCGTTACATCTCTGGTTTGCTTTCTGAATAGTCCGTTGACAGTGTTGGGGGAATTCGGTCCGTCTGTTTTTTCGGCGCATCCGTGAACAGTCCGGTATGTGTCCGGTTGATGTTCGGTCCGTCCGTTTGACATTCATTTGTTGTCCGGTTATCGTCCGTTTATCGTCCGGTGGATATTCGTTAATGTACTTTCCTTGTCCATTTAGCATCCATTTCGTCTGGCAGCTGTTGCAACGTTTTGACACATTTCAGTACATTTTGATACTGAACACCACCAGACTAGAAAATTCTTTTTCCGGTTTATGTCTGTTGCCCAATCCGGTAGCGTGTGACAGGCACTTTATATAATGTTTTCGATTGGTGTTTACTAGGTTTTGCACCCGAACTCCTCATTTACATGAATATAATATATCTAATAGTGACGTCATATCCCACAATGCTCTTTCCACTCCTTGTCACAATCACATGGTTTTGCTGGGGGTTGAGTGGGGGGTTGTAAGTATTTTTGCTTGTGTGTTTTTTCTACCTCCAAATTTACTTTCTCTCTTCTTGCAATAATTATATTGTAGTAGTCTGCACTAATCTCTCAGGGAGTGGATAGGGTGGTGACAGCATTGGGCCTAGGTGGTGTAATGGTTAGCGCACTAGCCCATAATGCAAAAGTCATGCGTTCGAATCCTGCTCTAGGTGCAATATTTCCTATTTTCATCACTGCCACAATGCTGGTGCTGTGTCCAGGACTGTGCATAGGCTATGCGGTGTATGGTTGTTGAACTTGCCCTGTGTATGTATACATGTATGTAAGTGCATTTCCTGTATGTATGTAACTGTAAGCATTAAACCATTGAAAAGACTTACAATTCTAGGGGGACGAGTGTAGCAGTCCGCACTGACCTCTCCGACAAGGAGCCACATAGACAGGTACACATGGATAGTGTGATGACATCAGGGAGCCTAGGTGGTGTAATGGCAAGAAGTGTGGGTTCGAATCCTGCTCTAGGGGCAATAGTCCCCATCTTCATCAGCTCTCCCAGGACGATGTAATTGTCGGTAATTGAGTTCCACTCCGAGAATGAGCCTGAGTACTATGCTGTTTGTTATCACTACTGTCTGCATACATGATTGTATTTGTTCACTACGAGATAAAAGTCCTTTGACGCGGATTAAATATGAAGTCCAATAAGTATAGTGATATAAACCAACGGAGGATTCAATTGTATTTCTTATTGTATTTACTGGTCCTACCCTGGGTTCAATGATGCGATTCGGCGCGACCAGGGTGCCACCTGCGAGTGTCAGGGACATTAAAATACACCCGCGCTCCTCGCATTCTCACTGTATTTTTCCTAGGACAAATTAGACCATATTACTGTAGGTGATGGAAGGGAATTGTTGGGTCTACAGCAGGATTCGAACCCACACTTCTTACTCTTCCAGGGCTAAGGTGCTGCCCATTACACTACCTAGGCACCAACACCCACTTTACACCCACCCTCCAACCAACACCCACTTTACACAACCCTCCCACCAACAACCACATTACACCCAGCCTCCCACAACCACCCTCCCACCAACACCCACTTTACAGCAGACTCCCACCAACACCCACTTTACCACATTCTCCCACCAACACCCACTTTACACCCACCCTCCAACCAACACCCACTTTACACAACCCTCCCACCAACAACCACATTACACAAAGCCTCCCACAAACACCACTTTACACCACCCTCCCACCAACACTGACTATACACCCACCCTCCCACCCACACTCCCACCAACACCCACCTTACACCACCCTCCCACCAAAACCCACTTTACACCAGACTCCCACCAACACCCACTTTACACCACACTCCCACCAACACCCACATTACACATACCCTCCCACCAACACCCACTTTACACCACCCTCCCACCAACACTGACTTTACACCCAGCCTCCCACCAAGACCCACTTTACACCCACCCTCCCACAAACCCCACTTTACACCACCCTCCCCCCACCACTGACTTTCCATCCACCCCTCCCACCCACAGTCCCCCCAACACCCACGTTACAGCACCCTCCCACCAACACCCACTGTACAAAAACCAACACACCTTTACACACCCTCCCACCACACCTACGTAACCCACCCCCACCAAAACCCACTTTATACCACCTCCCCCAAACACCCACTTTCCACCCACCCTCCCACCAACACCCACTTTACACCACCCTCCCACCAACACTGACTTTACACCACCCTCCCACCAACACTGACTTTACACCCACCTTCCCACCGACACCCACTTTACACCCACCTCCCACCAACACCCAGTTTACCCTACCTCCCACCAACACCCACTTTACACCCACCCTCCCACAAACACCCACTTTACCCCCACCTCCCACCAAAACCCACTTTACACCCAACTTCCACCAACACCCACTTTACACCCAGCTCCCACCAACACCCACTTTAGCACACCCTCCCACAAATCCCCACTTTACACCCACCCTCCAACAAACACCCACTTTACCCCCATCTCCCACCAAATCCCACTTTACACCCACCCTCTCACCAACACCCACTTTACACCCACCCTCCCACCAACACCCACTTTACCCCCACCTCCCACCAAAACCCACTTTACACCCACCTTCCACCAACACCCACTTTACACCCACCTCCCACCAACTCCCACTGTACACCCACCCTCCCACAAACACCCACTTTACACCCACCTCCCACCAACACCCACTTTACATCCACCTCCCACCAACACCCACTTTACACCACCCTCCCACCAACACGCACTTTACACCACCCTCCCACCAACACGCACTTTACACCACCCTCCCACCAACACGCACTTTACACCAACCCTCCCACAAACACCCACAAACATCCACCTTACCATCCTCACCCTCTACCGACACCGACTATGCAACTTCACCTAGCTCCAATCCTCAAACCTTAAGCACCCCCCGAATTACACCCTCCCTTCCAGCTTCCCACCTCACCTTCCCACCAACCCCCCCTATTCCCTCACTACCTCCCACAACACCCACTCTGCAGCCATCATCACTCTCCAACCACATTCGCCCTCCCCACCCTCTCTACAACCTCTTCACCCTCCCCCCTCCCCCCCCTCTCACCCCCCCCCTCTCTATAACCCCTTTCACAACTTCACCCTTCACCCTCCCTCACCTCTCTACAACCCTTCACCCTCGCCCCTCACCCTCCCCCCTCACCCTCTCTACAACCTCCTTCACCCTCCCCCTCACCCTCTACACCCCTCACCCTCTACCCTCACCTCAACCCTCCACCACCCTCCCCCCCCTCACCCTCTCTACAACCTCCTCACCCTCCCCCCTCCCCCTCCACCCTCTTGACCCTCCTCCCCACCCTCTACACCTCCTTCACCCTCCCCCCTCACCCTCTCTACAACCTCTTCACCCTCCCCCCCTCACCCTCTCTACAACCTCTTCACCCTCCCCCCCCTCACCCTCTCTACAACCCCTTCACCCTCCCTCACCCCCTCTACAACCCTTGACCCTCCTCCCCTCTCTCACCCCTTCTACAACCCCCATCTCTATCCTCCTTCAACCCTCCTTCAACCCACCCCACATCTCTACAACACCCTCTCTACAACCTCCTTCACCCTCCCCCCTCACCCTATCTACACCCTCCTTCACCCTCCCCCTCACCCTCTACAAACCCCTTCACCCTCCCCCCTTACCTATTCAACCTCCTCACCTCCCCCCTCACCCTCTCTACAACCTCCTTCACCCTCCCCCTCCCCCTTCTCTACTAACCCCTTCACCCTCAACCCTCACCCTCTCTCAACCTCCTTCACCCCTCCCCCTCACCCTCTTCTACAACCCACCTTCACCCTCCTCCCTCACCCCTCTCTCTTAACCCTCCCCCCCACCCACTCTAACAACCCCTTCAACCCTCCCACACCCTCTCTACAACCCCTTCACCCTCCCACCCCCTCGCTACAACCCCTTCACCCTCCCACCTCATCACCACCATCACCGCCCTCTCCCTCCCCAATGGCCGGCAGTCTGCAGTCTTCTCTAATTGAATGATCTTTGTCAGTTGATTGATTTTACCGAAGTCGAGTCCGCGAACCAACCACGCTTTTAACGCCGTTTAACGAACACTCCATCGCCACCCGGGCACTAAAACTGATGCTCTAGTGTCACGGGCCCGGAACTGGACACCCAGCAGGCAGGACTCCAATTGGACCGGATGTTGTCGGTCTTCTCTGCTATCGTAGCCGGAGGCGGAGGGGGAGGGGGTGGGGTGTGGGGGGGTGGAGTTTACACGGGAGAAATTCGTTCCAAAATAAGGTGTCTAAATAAGATAAGTTAATGCGCCGATTTGGGTTAGTTGGTGAGACGCTAGCAACGATAAGACGGCCACACTCGGCGCGCCGACCAACCAATCAAAGCGGCTCTAAGCTGGCAGCTCAAATCGAACACTGAATGTACTAGGGAAGCAAATTGATAGAATTTAGGTGTTTTTACTTCTAAGTCCAATTTCAGTCATGACTACTTAAAGCGGCATTGTCCGATTACAACATCAAGTTTTCAAAACCGAAACAATCGTCTAAATTTGATTCTATACATCTAACTTAAATACTGGGTCGCGTTCAAGGTACGCCTCCAAGTCGACTCTGAGACATCTCCGTGATGTCTTTTTGGCTTATTTATGTTCAGGGTGCCCTTCTGAGTGATCTCGGAGATGTCTCCCCTTTCAGACAGGAGATAAAAAGCGCCTTGAAAATAGCCGCCAAATTCAGTGGTTTCAGCCAATGAGAGCTCTTCTTTTCCATTGCAAATGGCTGTCTCCTATGGCGGTGGCTATTTTCGAGGCAACAGACTGATTTTGCCGTTCAGACTAGTGTCACGTCAGGAATTTCTCTGAGACGCCTCTGAGGCACACCCTGAACACAGCCCTGGTGTATGTATTCAACATTTGTCGCCACACAGAATGGAATGCAGAGGCAATTGAATAGAACATAGAACATGTTTCTGCAGAAGCCTGTGGGGTCAGAGTTTTGGCATGCATGCCAGATTGATTTTGCATGGTTTCTCTTCAAATATCTCAGAAGTTAGCATCTAACATCGAATTACTTCAAGCTAAAGTAAGGTAAATTATAGAAATCAACCGGACGAATTTATCTCAGAAAATGTCACAAAGTGAAAACTTTGAGAGTAGGCAACTTTAAGTATTCATTGATTAAGCCAGGAAAATGTCAACTGTAAATGCTTGCGCATCCTCTTTCCCTGACTGCTCACAGTTAGGGGCCATGGCTAGGAATTCAAAACGTCTTGGTTTCCCAAGGCGTATTGAAAAACCAAGACAGTTTACATATAGAAACAAATAGGGGTGACCTGTCACAGTCTGCAACTCCTTCAATATTGAGGATGGAACCTAACAACATATATCATGTTCCAGACTGCAACAGCTCACTCCTATTTGTTTATATATGTAAACTGTCTTGGTTTTTCAATACGCCTTAAGAAACTAAGACGTTTTGAATTGCTAGTCGTCGTCCCTACCTGGTTCCTTGCCCTATCCTGGTAATGCTGAGCGCCAGGCTGTGATAAGTCTAGATACCGCAAGTCTTTGGGTTAACCCGTAAAAAATGTAAGCTTGTTTTAGTTAAAGTTGCATAGTCCGATCGTTTTGAGTTTCGGCCATGTGTCTGAAATAATTATATTAGATTGATCACTATGATCTACTTTACCTTAGTTTGAAGTAACTTTTATTTTAAATGGGTAACCTTTGAGATATTTGAAATGCAAACATGTCAAAATAGTTTTGGCAAGCATGACAAAACTCTGATACTATTGACTTAAATTGACTCAATATTCCCTTCTATAGAGAATCAAATGTTTAATAAGTGCATGAGTGTCTAAGTTAGATATGTTGAATCAAATCTAGATAATTATTTTGGTCTTGAAGTGTTGATGCTTCATCGGACTAGGCAGCTTAAATTACGCCTCTAGAGCGCATTGATTTTGATCATCGGCTATTGGACGTCAAGCATATGGTCATTCTGACATATTTCTTTGGAGGAAACCTGCTGCTGCTACGTAGGCTACTCTTTCCGATAAGCATCAAGGGGTATTTGTTAGGCACTTTCCCACAGACAGGACAGCACATGCCACAGCCGTTGTTGACCACTGCTTGAAATGGAAAAAGCCCAAACTGTAAATGGGTCCACTGAGCAGGATCTATCGGATGACTGACACCTTTACAGGGGGACACCTTACCGTCTTATCTATTTCCCGCTCATCGGATTAACCCGTCTGCAATTGATAGATCCGATGATACCCCATATGTTTTGTTGGTGTTCTACTCATTCGGCCGGTTCATTATGACCGTGTATGATTTGGAATTCCTAATAAGTATAGTGCTAATCGCCTACTTTATCCCACAGATAAACACATGTACCGTTAATAAGAAGAGTGCAGGCGAAAAAACCCTGTAAACGTCACTCCAAAAACTAACATCAAAATTGCAATCAAGCATTCATAAAGCTCATCTTTTCAATCAGTCAATAGTTCCGTCCTCTAGTCGAGGGTTGGATGCAATGGTTCTCCACTTGTCCCGATGGTGTGCTGTTCTGATAGACTATGAATAATTCAAGCCTGTCCAATGTGAAATTTGTGTAAACCATGATGTTCTTGGTCTCCCTCTCCCTCTGCTGCCATTCACCTTCCCTTCTAACATCTTTTACCATTCCTATTTTCGTGTTCAGTGCTCCATAATCATTTCATCACAAGAAAAGTTTAATTATTGTGAAGTAAAATTATTGTGAAGTAAAATTACCTTCAGGTAAAATTCTTGTATTTTAATTCAATTTTTGGATTGGTTTTTACAGGATTTTGCGCTTGAACCATTCGTTTGTAAGCATTGTTAACAACTGGCCAGCAGTTGAACTGTAGACGAATATAAATAGCATCGCTTGTTAGATGAACACAGACTGATCCTGGAGCCAATTGGTTCCTTCAATACCCGGTCAAGTAACTCAGCCAGCTCCCATTAAAGCTCTTTTATTGTGACTTGAGTTCCCTACAGACCATGGCCACATTGGATGATTACAACAATGACAAAGCACTTTATTTAGTAAATAAACTATATTTACAACAACAACATTTTTGAATATTCAACTGAGATAAGCGCCCTTCAAGTGGCTAATTGACTTCACTTAATTGGTTGTCTTCTTTGTCTGTATCCGGACCGGCTCGTGTATATGGGTCACTCTCCTGAAAACTGGCCAGAAGTGTCACATGGAGAGTTAAAATTTAATATTTGAATTTTTTACATTTTTTGGTTGTAAATGAAAGCTGGACATCTCCCCTTTACATCTATGTAAAATATAAATTGATGAGATACAAAATGAAGGTGTAGTCCATGAATAAGATATCTCTTATGGCAGTATAACATGTGTGTCACACGTGTAACACATGTTTAGGACACCACACAGTCTGCTTAATACATATCTAATCAGAATTAAATAATATCATACTTAGAAGCATATTAATCATGGCATAATATACAGAAATATCTAGTGCTTATATTGATAAAAAAAAGTAATTCCCAGCCATGCTTTATTCACTGAATAATTAGTGTACAATATTTGTGTGGCATCCAGACACCACGGTTACACGTGTGACAGAAATTTGTAATGTTATTTCTGAAGACATTACATTTTTTTTTTTTTTAATTCCTCTTTGATTTGGGAACTGTTTTGTTTGATATATCAATGCAATACAAGATGTTAATAAGGATTCAACCACGTCCCATATGTCATGTTACAAATGGCTGACTGTAAAATGGGTTTTTTTGGTACAAAAACAGTTCATAACTAAAAAGACCAAAGTTGCACACAGTTTTATTTTATTTCCCTTATTTCTTTCATCAAATCTGAACATGAATATGAAAAGTATAAGGAACAAAATAAGTAGGAAGGTTTTAATTGATGTTTTAAAATCCCATCTCATGCTGACCAGTTTTCAGGAGAGTGACCCATATATATGTACCATATCATTTATTATATGGATATAAATAATGATAGCCCCTTAATGTTTCTCTCTAACCACCTTAACTTCCATGTTATTTACTGCGGAGCGGGCATTCTGTCATCCCCCGCCTCCTATATGTTGTGAGCCAACTGTCACTCTGCTCACTTTCAAAACTACTATATACATTAAATTCCTGGACACGAATGACAGTGTTGAGAGTCCGTGGTTAGGAAAGATGGCGGTGGTGGCTCCAGTGGTCATGTGGGAGTTGGTACTCCACCCCAAGTGATACAACGAATAGTGGTGAATATAATAGTAATAATAATAACCCCCTTCCCACCGCACCTTTATACTCGCATAATGCTTATACATCACATATACATACATCAAATACGACCAATCCATAGTGGCTAATATAGTGGCTAATAGTGGTTATTAATACACATGCCCGTGGTTTAAGCACACAGGCAGCTTATGCTCTTCGTTATGTTCTTTTGATATCGGTAATTTATGTGATGTATAGAGCATCATGCAAGTACATATGTATAATGCATCATGCAATGACACATGTGTAATGCATCATGCGAGTAGACATGTATAATGCATCATGCGAGTAGATATGTATAATGCATCACGCAAGTACACATGTATAATGCATCATACAAGTAGACATGTATAATGCACCATATGAGTATACATGTATACTGCATCATATGAGTAGACATGCATAATGCATCATACCAGTATACATGTATATCGCATCATACAAGTAGACATGCATAATGCATCATACGAGTAGACATGTATACTGTATCATATGAGTAGACATGTATACTGCATCATACCAGTAAAATACATAACGCAGCATACAAGTATACATGTATACCGCATCACACAAGTAGACATGTATAACACATCATACAAGTATGCATGTATAACACATCATATGAGTATACATGTATAGTGCATCATGCAAGTAGACATGTATACCACATCATATGAGTAGACACGTATACCGCATCATACAAGTAGACATGTATAATATATCATACCAGTAAACATGCATAATACATCATACAAATAGATATGTGTAACACATCATACGAGTATACATGTATAACATATCATATGAGTAGACATGTATAATGCATCATGCAAGTAGACATGTATAGTGCATCATACAAGTAGACATGTATAACGCATCATATGAGTAGACATGTATAACGCATCATACGAGTAGACATTTTAAGGAAGCATTATGTACTGTTAAGCATCTTCAATAGTCGGAGTTTGAATGTCTATAAATAGGACAGAGGGTGTTGTTCAGACCTTGAACCCCAACCCCTCCACACCACGAAACGCTTCCCCTATGAAGAAGCTGATGCCAGAAACGCATTTTCATTGGCTCATGCAGCAGCCAATGAGAACTTGGCTACCACAAAAAGCTAATCCGGCTCGCCGTGTTGGCACCCGGCCTCTGATTGGCTGTTTTCTGTGATCTAACATGGAAACACATTTAAGGACTAATGTACCTATTTGTCATCACCAAAAATATAATTCCATGTAGACAATCATGTTCCCGATCTGGGGTAGGAATAATTAATTGAATTTATTTAGTTTATTATATATCCAACAAAGGATTCAGACCTGCGGTGTGAGAATTGATGATTTTGCGATGTGTTAGTAATTGTTTGCGTGTTTCATTTTTTATTAGTTTCTAGGGTAACTCCGAGTTGGCAGTCTCTGATAGCTTTGAGATAACATGAACACACACAACCCAGGTATCCATGGTTACTTAGCAGGTTGGAGAGCTTACCTCGATCGGGCTATGGTGGTTAAATACCTCATTCGAGCCCCGGTGCAATTTCCAAGGTCGAATTTCATATAGGATTGGTCGTAATGCTCGCATTGCGGTTGATGTGAGGCGAGGGAGCCCCCCCCCCACCCCACCCTCCTCGCCATCTGGCCCCACGCCTCTAGCGAAGCCTGAGCCCACTACCCCACCTTCACCCGCGCATACGCCACACTCAGGGAAGCGGGCCTCCCTAACTTTTTGGCCGCCCGCATCCCCCTTCCCTCTGGCCTCCACATCCCCGCCTGGTGTGCCCGCCTCCGTGACTACCCCGACCCCGCCCTACTCGACCTCCTTGAGTTTGGATTCCCCTCAAACTTCTGCGCTTCTTCCCGCTACCCCCCCCCCGCCCAACCTTCACCAATCACTGCGAGCCCCCCGAGCACGCCCCACACATACAGAGCTTCATTAAGACAGAGCTCGCCCTCGGCGCCCTCGCGGGCCCCTTCACCATCCCTCCCTTCAGACCTTGGACTCAGGTCTCCCCGATGATGACCCGCCCTAAATCCGACCCAGGCAAGAGGCGGGTCATCGTCGACCTTTCCTTCCCTCCCGGGGCCAGTGTCAATGCCGGCATCCCCCGCCGGGAATACCTCGGGAAACCCCACACTTATACCCTCCCTTCATTCACCGACCTCGGCCGCCGCCTCGTGGGAGAGGGCCCCGGCGCCTACCTCTGGTCAGCCGACATCTCGTGGGCCTACCGGCAACTCCACGCAGACCCCCTCGCCTGCCCACTCTACGGGGTTACCCTGGATGGAAACATATACATCGACCTCACCCTCCCATTCGGCTGCCGCTCCTCGGGCGTGGCCTGTATCCGGGTGACGGCCGCCGTTGTCTGGATCATGAGGCACGACAGTTTCCACATCCTCGTGTATGTCGACGACTTTGTTGGGTGCGAGACCTCATACCTCAGGGCCTGCCAATCATTTGATGCCTTCCTCGCCCTCGCCGCCGCCCTCGGGCTCGACGTGACCCCCGGGAAATGTCATCCCCCCGCTCTCCGCCTCTCCTGGCTGGGCTTCACCCTCGACAGCGAGGCGATGACACAGTTTGCATTGCCCCCGACAAAGTCGACGATCTCATCCTCTCCTGCGAGGCCCGCCTCATGAGGCGCCTGAACCAGGTGGGCAGCTGCGTCGCCTCCTTGGGGCGCTGCACGGCTGCTTCGGCTGCGCCTCACTCACCCTCGACGACGACGGCCTCCGCCACCTGAGGTGGTTCGCCCTCTATGGCCGCGCCTCCAACGGGCTCCACCTCCTCCGCGTCCCGGCGGGGCGCACCTACGTCATTGAGTGCGACTCTTGCCTCTCGGGTGGAGGCGCCTTCTCTGCGACGCACTGCTACGCCCGAGGGTACACCTCGGAGTTCCGGGCGCGGTTCCCCGACATAAATCAGCTGGAGGCGGTCAACCTGGTCGTCGCCCTCCGCGCCCTCCTCTCGGACGACGCCGCAGGGGCCACCATGTCGTCAACACGGACAATATGGCCTCCGCCGCCTCGCTCACCTCGGGCCGCGCCCGGGACCCCACCCTCAGGACATGCGCCCGGGAGCTCTGGCTCCTCGCGGCGACGGGGTGCTTCACCCTCAAGATAGCCCACAAGCCCGGGGCGGAGCTCGTCTTCGCCGATGCCCTCAGCCGCGCCCACCTTGACGGGCCCTGGGCCGAGGTGGCCCGCACCGGCATGGCCCGCCTCAGGCTACACCACCTATACCCCTCACACGACGCCTTCCCATTTAATCCCAGGCTTTGATCCAGGTTTCTCCCCGGCCGAGGTCGATGACGTCGCTCGCCTCCACCTCGCCTCCCTCGCCCCCGCGACCTACAGGAATCGTCGACGCCAGGCTCGGGACTACGTGGCCTACTTCGTCGCGCGAGGGCTCGCCCCCCTCACCCCCTCCAACTTTGAGATCGCCGCCTATGCGGCCTCCCTCTACGCCCGTGGCCTCGCCCCGGCATCCATCAAAAATGCCCTCCCCGGAGCACGCTCCTGGGTCGAGGCCACCGGGGGTGCCCCCGCCGCCTTCGACTCGACCCTCGCCAAGGACGTCTGCCGAGGAGGCGAGCGTGCCTCCAGCCATGTTCCATGCCAGGCGCCCCCTCTGATGCCTCATCACCTCACCCTCGTCATCTCCCACCTCGCCCTAGCGGTCCCGGCCTCGCTCGTCCCTCAGGCCGCCCTCCTCCTTGGGTACTTCGGCATACTGCGACAGTCCAACCTGTTGTCGCCGAGTCCCGAGGGCTGGGGCGGCCCCCACACCATCATCCACGGCGATGTGGTTCCGGCCCCCAGGGGCCTACGGGTCACCATGAGGACCTCCAAGACGATATCCGGGCCCGTGGGGGCCGTCGCCCTCTTCATCCCGGGCTCTGCTCTCTGGCCGCCTGGAATGCCGCCGCCCTGAAGCATCCCGCGCCCTCCGACGCCCCGGCCTTCATCATGCCCTCGGGCCACTCCCTCGACCCGCGGTCCCTCACCGCCCTCCTTCGAGGCGCCCTCCACGCCCGAGGTGTCCCGGGGGCCGAGGCCTTCACCCTCCACAGCCTACGCCGATGCTCCGCCCAGGCCTGCCATGCCGCCGGCATCGACATCTCCGACATCATGGCCCAGGGGACATGGACCTCCGAGGCGGTGCATGCCTACGTGCCCCGCCTCGCCCCCTCGGCGGCCCCTCTAGCCCTCTCCACCGTCTTGGTGGAGGGCTCCTCGGATCCACCTCCCAGGCCCAACTATTAACATTACTCCTATTGACATTACATATTTCAATCCTTACCTCATATATCTCATGATGATGGCTCATATATTCCACATTATATATCTCTGATACTCATGATTGATGACTGCTAATTACATGCTGATGCCTCATATATATGCAAAAAATATATCTAAACGATGTACAACAGTCCCCACAAGTGAAAGTATATGAGTGGGCCACAGACCAGCATGTACCCCCATGGTTGACTGGAGTTTCCTCTATTGTTTAGGATTCATGGCTATACCAACACAGTACTACCATGGGCAGTTCTGTCCTGTAGACATGTGTTGTAACTACTGAATTATTTCCTAATATTCACTGTTAATTTACTCGATCCGGTCCCAACTAAATGTCCTATGAATATTCAGGAAATTAGATATAATTTTTTGCTTTCTAGTGATGTATTCTAATATGAAAACAACCCAAAACTCAGTGTTCCACAACCATATTTGTGAACCTGCACATTAATCTTATATGAAATTCGACCTTCGAAATTGAACCGGGGCTCGAATTAGGTACTTTAACTATCGTAGCTCAAACGAGGTAAGCTTTCCAACCTGCTTAGATGGCAGAATACATTGCGCCGAAAGTAGGAGCCATCCAAATTAGTGTGCAGCATTACCCCGCCCCCCGACTCACACACATACACAGACACAGCAACACATAAACAAAATATAGGCCAACCTATTAACACGTAAACTGATCTGGCATATTACTGGGTATTAGATAAAAGATTCACTCAGTACTTGTAGTACATGGGTGAAGACCAGCCTTATGTAAAAACGGTCGAAAAATGGGGCTAATGAAATGAGTCTTTATGAGAGCCTAATTTCACAATCGAAGAAGCAACATTTATTCTTTGTATATGTCTTCATATTTACCCGCTACTTTTGAGTTGGAAAATATAATAAAACATATATTTTAATGTAATTTAAAAGTAAAATCGACGGCGTTCTCTGGCCACCATTTTGTCTGTTTGCATTCTCTCCTATTTCACCAACTCTGTGCTGATATAAGTAACCATTTGACACTGGTGCCAGGCATTCTACTTCTTGTTCTATACTAAAGCTATTTTTGCCCGTATTTAGAATACGTTGTCATTCACCCCTGTACTGGAAGTATGCGGTGAATCTTTTATCTAACTGGGTATATACCTACACTCGGTATATGCGCACATTACAGATTTGATTTAAACAGATGTAAACTCGATATAATGATAGTGAAGATTACCTTGTGAGATGCATTAAGCTTTCTGACATATTGGATGCTTATAGTTCACAGTACTTAGATGTAAGGCACCCTTCGTGCACGAGTTCAACGTGCACAATATGTTCACAATATGTTGTACATTAATAGGATAGGGCAAGGACTGGTTGGTTGGCTCAGTGTCAGGATAATGTAACTGGGTGGGATATTGTGTCATGGTGAAGCACTGCTCTTCCAGCCATTTTCATTCTGGATTATTTACACAAAAATTGTATATAGAGTAACGATAACTGTTGAATACACAATTTGCAACATGTAACGCAATGAAATTCTGTAACGCACAAGTTCCACAGCAATATGGGATCAGTAGTGGCATATGATTAGATAAATACTAATCAGATCAATGCAAGTATTTACATCGTATTTAGAAGGTAAGCAGAAGTTATCTTCTGGGTTCATTTGGTAAAATTCTAGTAAGTTTTAGCACATGCATTTCCCCCACACATCGACGATTTCACAATAAATGATGTCACCGATGGCCAAACACAGAGTACATTTTATTGCACGGTCTGGTTACTTGGAGTTAGACAAGTGGTATATAAATGTCAGTTTGCTAGAAATATTCTAGTGTTACCCTATTGAGGCCAGGTATGTGGTTTGTTATTTGCAGTTCGTTGTTTTAGTGTTGATAGTGCAGTATTCTGCACCGACATCTCTGGCAAGGAGTCACATCAACAGCTAAGTGTGGGTAATGTCATAACATCAGGGAGGCTAGGTGGTGTAATGGTTAGCACACTGGTCTGGAATGCAAAGAGATGTGGGTTAGAGTACCGATCTAGACTCAATGTTTCCCATGTTCATCACCCCCACGACAAAAGGGACCTGACAGCAACATTGATTCTGCTGTTGGGGTAGGGTCGTTAGTAACGTTGATTCTGCTGTTGGGGTAGGGTCATTAGTAACATTGATTCTGCTGTTGGGGTAGGGTCATTAGTAACATTGATTCTGCTGTTGGGGTACGGTCATAAGTAACGTTGATTCTGCTGTTGGGGTAGGGTCATTAGTAACATTGATTCTGCTGTTGGGGTAGGGTCGTTAGTAACGTTGATTCTGCTGTTGGGGTAGGGTCATTAGTAACATTGATTCTGCTGTTGGGGTAGGGTCGTTAGTAACATTGATTCTGCTGTTGGGGTAGGGTCATTAGTAACATTGATTCTGCTGTTGGGGTAGGGTCATTAGTAACATTGATTCTGCTGTTGGGGTAGGGTCATTAGTAACGTTGATTCTGCTGTTGGGGTAGGGTCATTAGTAACATTGATTCTGCTGTTGGGGTAGGGTCATTAGTAACATTGATTCTGCTGTTGGGGTAGGGTCGTTAGTAACGTTGATTCTGCTGTTGGGGTAGGGTCGTTAGTAACATTGATTCTGCTGTTGGGGTAGGGTCATTAGTAACATTGATTCTGCTGTTGGGGTAGGGTCATTAGTAACATTGATTCTGCTGTTGGGGTAGGGTCGGTAGTAACATTGATTCTGCTGTTGGGGTAGGGTCGTTAGTAACATTGATTCTGCTGTTGGGGTAGGGTCATTAGTAACATTGATTCTGCTGTTGGGGTAGGGTCGTTAGTAACATTGATTCTGCTGTTGGGGTAGGGTCGTTAGTAACATTGATTCTGCTGTTGGGGTAGGGTCATTAGTAACATTGATTCTGCTGTTGGGGTAGGGTCATTAGTAACATTGATTCTGCTGTTGTGGTAGAGTCGTTAGTAACAATGATTCTGCTGTTGGGGTAGGGTCGTTAGTAACATTGATTCTGCTATTGGAGTAGGATCGTTAGTAACATTGATTCTGCTGTTGGGGTAGCGTCATTAGTAACATTGATTCTGCTGTTGGGGTAGGGTCGTTAGCAACATTGATTCTGCTGTTGGAGTAGGGCCGTTAGTAACATTGATTCTGCTGGTGGGGTAGGGTCATTACTAACATTGATTCTGCTGTTGGGGTAGGGTCGTTAGTAACAATGATTCTGCTGGTTTTGTTTGTTTGTTTTTGTTGGGGTAGGGTCATTAGTAACATTGATTCTGCTGTTGGGGTAGGGTCGTTAGTAACATTGATTCTGCTGTTGGGGTAGGGTCATTAGTAACATTGATTCTGCTGTTGGGGTAGGGTCGGTAGCACCATTGATTGCACCGCTAAGCGATAGTACATCCTCTGTCTTATATCCTTACACTCGGTACGCCCCTCCCGGCCGGTGTACACACCACACAGGCGCGGCTGGATTCAGAACGATTGTTGTGTTTGCTTTCTGCTAGGGTTTGGTTCAAGGTTACGGAATATTTACGCACCTGCTTCAAATCCATTGAACTAACAACCACCTAGAGTGTGTAGGAGCTATTTAATTTGAATATAGATGGCCACTCCGATATCGTTTTCTTCACGAAGTGATTTGCCCTAAACAGTATAACCCCGCTAAACCACACTTGAAGGGACCCTAGAAATTTGTTTGGATTAACCGATCATTGGTTTAATCGAGATTTGGCTTTGACTTTGACTTTGACATGTAATATACAATGTATGTGGACACTTTGATTATTGTTTTTATGTATGTACAGTATAACCCCGTTAAACTAAGGTCGGTTAAACCAAACGATCAGTTAATCCAAACATTTGTCGGCACCCTGGCAAAATACTACCATTCATCATATACAAAAGTTGGTTGGGTCTCAGATGACCTTTTAACCACATGACAGTTTGGTTTAACCATACCGGAGTGGTCTGGGGTCCGACAATTTTGTTTGGATTAACCGATAATTTGGATTAACCAACTTTGGTTTGACCAACATTTTTAATATAAGAAATGGTAGTATTTTGCAGGGCCGCCGAAAAAGTTTGGATTAACCGATCGTTTGGTTTAACGGGGTTAGACTGTATATCACAAGACGGAGTTGGGCTGAGTAGTTTAGTGGTTATCTGGTAAGGAACAGTTCGTCCTACTGACTGATATACAAAAAAGAAACAATCTGGAAGCACTGACACTGCATTCTGATTGGGTAGTTATGTTAGAGCCTGTGGGGGCGCCCCCTGTCGGTTCAACCCTACAGCGAATCCTCCTGCTAAGGTCTGGTCAGCATAATACAAACACAATCACAACCACCCGTGTCTACCCATGGATCCACATCTAACCTCTATGTTGTTGATATTCATATAAGTCATTATACTCCACATATAGGTCATACAATGGGAACATTATGACTAGAGCAGGATTCAAACCCACATGTATTGCCATTCCGGGACTGGCATGCTAAGGCCTTCAGTACCTAGGCGCCCTGACACAATCACCCTATCCACACCTACCTCTATATGTGGCTCCATGCCTGAGAGGTCAGTGTAGACTGTTGTAGTACTACACTCGTTCCATTGGAATTCTAAGACGTTTAGTTTAAGGCTCGGTCACATACACGTTAGTGGACGTAGTTGAACGTAGCGGTGGCTAACGTAGTTGAACGTATTTGAATGTAGTTGAACGTAGTTGAATGTAGCGGCATCCATTCATCTCTGTCATGCTAATTTGGTAACAACATCGGCGGGCCATGAGTTCCGATTTAATCTTTGGACGTGTTCAAAAGAGCACTATGTTAGAGGCTAACGTAATGTGGCAAAGTCTCCATACTCTTAAAGTACTCTAGCATACTCTAGCATATTCTAGCATACTCTAGCATACTATAGTGTACTCTAGCATATGCTAGCATACTCTAGCATACTCTAGCATAATCTAGTGTACTCTAGCGTACTCTAGCATACTCTAGTGTACTTGGACATAGTTGACCATAGTGGAGGCTAATGTATGTTGAACGTAGTTGAACGTAGTTGAACGTAGTTGAATGTATGTGAACGTAGGTGAACGTATGTGAACGTAGGTGAACGTAGGTGAATGTAGGTGAATGTAGATGTACGTAGGTGAACATGGGTGAATGTAGGTGAACGTAGGTGAACGTAGGTGAACATACTGGCATACATGCCTTAACGTATTATAAGTACCAAAACCTGTCGTATCTTAACGTTTTTCACCGTAGTTTAACATAGTTACACCACATTTGACCGACGTTAATCTATCCTAAATTCAACTACGTTCAACTACGTTCACTAACGTGTATATGACCAAGGCTTGAGCCGGTCTATGTATGTAGGTTCTTTACTGCTTGCAGTTCCATACATACAGACAATGTACTTACATATACACACCCAGTAGGTTCAACAATAATACACCACATAGCTTGCATTGGATCCAGATTATGGCAATCAGCATCGTGGAAGTAATGAAAATGGGAAATATTGTGCCTGGAGCAGGATTCGAACCCACATGTCTTCCCATTCCGGGGCTAGCATGTTAACCGTTACACTACCTTGGCTCCCTGATGCAATCATCTTATCCATACCTACCTATTAAAAGTGCTCAGTGCTGACTAGTACTATCAATCAATCAATAGTTCCGTCCTCTAGTCGAGGGTTGGATGCAATGGTTCTCCACTTGTCCCGATGGTGTGCTGTTCTGATAGACTGTGAATAAATAAAAAATTTCAGCTGTCCACTGTGAAATATTTGTAAACCAATGATGTTCTTTGGTCTCCTGCTCCTTGCTGTCCCATTCACCTTCCCTTCCAACAATGTACGGTATATTGAACTCTGACGAATGATGTGGCCAAAATAAATAACTTTCTTTGTCTGTATAGTGGCAAACAAGCCTTTCTTACTTTAAATTTTTCTGGGAACTTCTTTGTTGGTGATCTTCTTTGTCCATGCTATTTTCATCATCCTTCAATAAGTCCACATCTCAAATGCTGCTAAACGTTTGTACATTTCTTAGAGATTGTCCATGACTCAGCCCCATACATTAGAGTAATCCACACATAACACTGAAGAATACGCTTCCTTGTTTGTATTAATATCTTACTTGATGTTAAAACTCTATACATTTTGGAGAATGTTGTTCGGGCTATTGTTATCCTTCTTTTAATTTCTTCCTCACATCTCCCGTCATTTGTCATCTTTTGTCCGAGATATATGAATTCGGATAAGTACTATATTTGGATAAGTACTATATTCGGACTAGTACTATATTCTTTTCAATTATATTTTTGTTTGTTTGGGGGGTGTCTTTGTGGATAACGCTGGTTTATGGAGTAATTGCATCCATAATTCTTACATATTGAATGTAGCCATGAAGACCCAGCTTCCCCCATCTAAGCAGACGCAGGGACTTACTATAGACGCCGGATGTTCTTAGGTATCGCCCAGAATGTGTCCTTTGATGGCGAGATGATGTCACAATCAGCATAAATCACTTACGTGGTCACGTCCATGTAAGTAAACAAAATAACCATGTGCAGAATTAATAGCTAGCTATGTTGCTACTAGTCGTCGATGTTATATCTAGGTGTGCTTCCTGTAGTGGGAATGAGGGGAAAAGACCATTAGGTTGTGTCAGCGATGAATTTCAAAAGTCACCTTGTCACCTTCAGAGAGACTGCATTATATTCATAGCAGACATGAGCAATTGCCTGAGACAGAGCTAATACCACAGTACCATATACTACAGAAGGGCCTGTCGCATACATGTTAATGGACGTAGTTGAACGTCGTGGAGGCTAACGTAGCTGAACATAGTTCAACGTAGTTCAATGTAGTGCAATGTACCGGCATCCATACTTCTCCGAGATGAGAACGTGATAAGACCGTATGTGGGCCGTGACTTCCGATTTAAGCTTTGGACATGTTTAAAAGAGAGCTAAGTAGCCTCCGTGATGATCAAATACTCTAACACACTCTAGCATACTCTAGTGTACTATAGTGTACTCTAGCGTACTCTAGCATACTCTAGCATACTCTAGCATACTCTAGCATACTTCTTAATGTACTCTAGTGTACTCTAACGTGATGTGTGCTCTATGGTATGTGTTGTGTGACATGTGCTATGTTGTGTGTGTTGTGTGCTGTGTGTTGTGTGTTTTGTGTTGTGTGATGTGTGCCATGTGATGTGTGTTGTGTGTTGTGTGTTGTGTGCTGTGTGTTGTGTGTTCTATGATGTGTCATGTGTGTTGTGTGCTGTCTGTTGTGTGGTTTGTGTTGTGTGCTGTGTCATGTGTGTTGGATGGTGTGTGTTGTGTGGTGTGTGGTGTGTGATATGTGTTGTGTGATGTGTACTGTGTGCTGTGATAGCCTTATAATCACACCGGAAGTGGCGCAGGTTGCGGGGCGCAGCCGCTGTCGGGCACTTGCCCCGCGAGCCTGCGCAGCCGGTGCGTATGTACTAAGTACAGACCAACGCACGGTGTGTGGGCTGTGATTACTTGTCCCAGTCCAGCCCACTGTGTCTGCGGGTGGAGAGTGGATGTGTGTGGGAGGGAGCCTCCCTCGGTATCCTGTATATACGTGATGAATAAGCCACTATGTGAGTATCCATGCACGGAAAGGTAATCTGTCGTTATCTGTATCTTTTTATACCTTTTGTAGTAGTCTGCACTGATCTCTCAGGAAACGAGCCACATAGACAGGTACTCATGGACAGGGTGATCACATAAGGGAGAATATGTGGTGTAATGGTTAGAGAACTGGCCAGAATGCAAGAGGTGTGGGTTCGATCCTGATATAGGTGCAATATTTCCCATTTGCATTACCCCTCAGGACACTGGTTGCCGTGACCATGATCCTGTACAAGCTACGCGCTGTATGGTTGTTGAACCTGCCCTGTGCATGTATGTGTAAGTGGATTGACTGTAGCTATGTAATTGTAAGCATTAAATGACCATTTAAAAGACTTACAATTCCAGGGGGACGAGTGTAGTAGTCTGCACTGACTTCTCAGGCAAGAGCCATATAGATAGGTGGGCATGTGCAGGGTGAAGACATCAGGGATGCTAGGTGATACGATGGTTTGCACACTGGTCCAGAAAGCAAGAGGTGTGGGTTCGAATCCTGCTCTAGGTGCAATATTTCTCATTTTCATTCCCCCCCCCAGAACACCTATGTTAAGTCCTCAGCCGGAATCTGTGGGTTGTGTAGGCAGGCTATAATGAAATCAATACAGGCAAGAAGAGAAAGGAAGAGTATAAAGAATAAAAGTAGAGTGAGAGCTTGTGCCCTTAGGTTTATTATTATATAGTGGTACATGGATCTGGTATGGCATACCACCGGACCATTATCTCCAATGAGAATCAAGCATTTACAGTTCCACCAATGAACAGTAAGCATTCTTGTGTCACCATGGCTACTGTGATCTGCCCACCACCACCATGCGGTGTGGCTCCTTGGCCACCACCTGCCTGAGCTGTGTGTGTGGTGATCCATGACTAACAGTTGGGGGGAAGGGGGTAGTGAGTAGAGCTATTGAGGCCCCTTACACACTATCACTAGTGCCTCCGCCGCACTATCTACCTAATACACAATGACTATTGACCATAAGTAAAGGATCACCAGCAACTACATAAATATATTCATGCACCTGGCCCTGTACATCATTTACATTAATATACCATTTGTACTCCATTATAGACCATCTGCATGCCCCAACAATGCGTTTTATCGGAATATTTTACACCTAGTTATAGCAAACTGTACTGCCTCCACGATCCGCCCACCTCCACTCCAGCTACCCTTGACATGTGTCAGTTGCAGCGGAGGAATTTATAAGATAATATATATATGCGTGTGTATATATATATTGATGGACCAAGAAGAAAAGACAACCGTTGGACGCTGGAGAAAGCACGCCTATAACTGCCTCAGAGCAGACCGACCACGATCCAGGTCCCTGTAACTGCTCGCAGTGCGCAAGCTTGTGGGTTGCGGGTTCGACTTGCAACAGTGCACACTCATAGTGACTCAATAGTGCTGCTCCACTGGGAGATCAGGCCGCTGACACCATGACCTGATATCCCACTCAGTCACATTATCCTGACACTGAGCTAACCAGTCCTCGTTCTAATCTATTAATGCCAAATGCCAGGCTAGGTAGCGACAAGATTTATACTGCCTATCATGGATAAGTCTGACTAGACTTGTTATCACCATTAGACAGTTTGTTGATAGAAAGCCCGAGTCTACACTTTTACCGACCCAAGGGATTTTTAACCTCCCACACCACATAGACATGATATGAGAGCAATCGGCCTTTGATGACGCTGTAAGTTATACACAGTGGTGGAAATCCAAATTGGCAGAGGTTGGGGCATGGGGAATCAAACCACCGATCTTCAGATTAGGAGTCCGACCTAGAAAAAAGTCAGACACTCTAACCACTCCGCCATAGAGAACACTCTTTTGTATTCCCCGCCCCATTCGACTGGTCCCCCGAATCTCCTCTTCCTCCTGGTGCCTGCTGTTGCATGCAGGCTTTGTTGCCCGTGTGTCCTCGTGGATTGTGCCTCACCAAGCAGAAATCAACAACAATCTAGTATTGAATCAGCATGTGAGGAGTTTGAAGACATATATATGTGTGACTGCTTAGAGTTACTAACGGTACATTGTTTATAGAGGCATGCACATTAGTGGACGATGTAATCCATAGATAAATTAACGTGGGTGAAACGTGCTGTCACTACGTTAAACTAAGTTAAGGTACGGCAGGTTTTGGTTGATCACCCACCTAATAGTATGGATAAATACATTATGGTAAGGATCCCGGTACGCTACGGTATGGATCCCAGTACGTCCAACTAGGTCGAACTATGTTACCTTCCTCTACGTTCAATTACGTTCAACTTCATCCACTAACGGTTATGTGACCATGGCAGAACGGCTAATGTTTTTTGTGTCGGTCAGGGTATGCTAGAGTATGCTAGAGTATACTAGAGTACATTAAGAAGTATGCTAGAGTACATTAGAGTATGCTAGAGTATGCTATAGTATGCTAGAGTATGTTATCATCATGGAGACTACATCTGCCTCAAACGTACCTCTCTTTTGAACATGTCCAAAGCTTAAATCAGAACTCATGGCCCATACACGTTCTTATCACGTTCTCATCGCGGAGAAGTATGGATGCTGGTATGTTGCACTATGTTCAACTACGTTCAACTACGTTCAACTACGTTCAACTACGTTCAACTACGTTCAACTACGTTCAACTACGTTCAACTACGTTCAACTACATTAGCCTCCACTATGTTCAACCACGTCCACTAACGTGTATGTGACCGGACCTTGAAGATGCAGCTCGCAAGTAGCAAGTTGGACACAAGTGCAAATGTTTTATAGGGTAATGACGAAATCCTACTTAATTTCGCAGTCTATAGATGCATCTCGTAAGTTGCAATTTGGAGACAAGTGCAAACGGTTTATGCAGCTCGCAAGTAGCAAGCTGGACACAAGTGAAAACAGTAAACAGCGTACTTGAACGAGAGGTCAGTGCAGAGTATAACATAATTATATATACAGACTAGCTTTAAACGGTGCTGTGCACAAATTAAAGCTAGGCTATACATCGATCCCTGGACCAATATTGTGTTGAACTGTCATTATATGTATATTCACGTCTCTGACTTTATTCAGAGACCATGTATATATCTACGTTCTCTGCTCTTTTCTGGACTCATGCACGGTCCTGTTTCAATAGAGTGCCGCCATCTGGTGGAATCCATGTGTACCATTATGCAGTAAACCATATCCGTGGCACTATTAATGGCGATGTTAACAACACCCATGATTACATGACGCAAAATGGATGACACTCTGGTTGCAGTGACCAAAGTTAGTAAAAACCATCAAAATGAATATGAAATGTGCAGGTACGCACAAATAAACATGTTATTAACAACCCACACATGGTGAAGCATCAGTGGAGTACGATGATGCATGTTACTGTTAGCAGCGACAATTACCAGAGAAGTAGTGATCAGAGCGACCCTAAAGCTTAACCACCGTTTGGTATTATATATAGATATATACCCACGTATATATATTAAATAATCGGATGTAGCGAGAAAACGCACTGTGCTTCTCCCGGCGGATAGTGGCGGAACCACCGGGTTGGTTCGCTTCTGCTCTGCTGGTCGTCGCTCACGTCACTTGCTATCCGGACTTCACTTCGTCCACACCTCTCTCTATCTCCTCTCTGCTGGCCATGCTCCTCCTTGATAATGTCTGAAAAGAGTGCCAGGAGGGGGAGCCCGCCGGCATTTCACTTTCTACTCTTACTCTGTCTGTGTCTTTGGCTCGACGGCTGGTCACCAAAGAGCAAATAGACACTGTCCTTTGACTCAACTCTCCTCATTTCTTTTTCCTATATTTGACCCTTTTTTTGTCTCCCAGGCTTACTTCTCTCCCTGATCAAGGGACTTGTTTGCTTGGGTGGGGCCCTTTACCTTATTGTTTCTCTCACTTTGTTCTTGTTGCTGGAACCACCTTAACCTGTCCCTTCCTCCTGAACCCTTGCTGCTGTCTACTGGATACAAGTGCTGTCCTACCGTCAGACCAGAGTGATTCGGGGCCGCCCCAATGACTCATCGTTTACTTGTTGTAAAGACATCCCCAGCTTCTACAACCGTCCCACCAGAAGATTAATCTTCAACCAAACATGGGACCGATTTATCAGTGCCTCTCTATATTGATGCAGTTCTGCAGCCAGTAACCGTCATAAGGTTACAAACCCCCCCAGAAGTAAAATATTTCACGTCAGATTGTCACCGACCCAGCCAAGCAACGCATTAATCGCCATATTGCTTTTACTTTTTTCTTTTCTTTTCTTTTTTTATCGGTAGGGCATTGTAGCCCACCCAGGGACATTCATTCAATTCCTATCTATTGATTGTTTAAAATAAAATGATGTATCAGCCACAGTTGCATCTCCTGTTGTGCCTCCTTACATACCCAAGAGCTCCATCATAAATGCTTGTCTGAGAGGTCAGTGCAGACAAATAGATATATATATATATATATATATATGCCCAAGAGCTGGATCGTAAAAAGCACAACCGCAGCAATCATGAACCGTTGCCGTGCTAAGTGTCGTCTGTGCGCATGCGCACCTAACGAGTTACATCCATAGCGTGGTGCAGCAGGGTCGGGGAGGCGACGTCGGAGCGGCACTGCTCCTGTGTACAGATCGGTAATTGAAAACAGAACGAGACAGTAGTATAAAGTGGCAATTTTAATTCTTTCTATCTTAGCTTGTTACATTACTCTTTCATGATGAGATGACCTTAGATATTTCAAGGATTACAGGCACTTAACCCTATCGATACATCATATTAGTTGGGTGGGTGGGACGGCAAATCTGGGCGGCAGAAGTACGTCCTCTCGGTTTGAAAAGTCTGGTCGAAGTGAATATCTCCAGTGCCACGTCATCGGCTTTGACTGGAAATCACTATAGGTGGCGTGTCAATCGGCGGCCATTTTAGTTCTAAAAGTGAATATAGATGTCGCCACCAGTCTGATTTTAATCTAACTGCGTAGTTCAAGAAGTATCATGTAGATGGCGCGTCGATCAGCGGCCAAAGTTATTAGTTCTAAGAATAGAATATAGTCGGTGCCATGGTGCCCTAATCTACTGAGATTCACAGTCTCGTTCATTCAATTACCCATGTTGCGCACACCATGGACAATTACACGCGGGCAGTAATCATAAAGCTTGCATATCGTAGGGTGGTGAATAAGTTATGTGAATTGACCGGTTAGTGCGCGGGATGGCCGCTTACGGCAGATGGCGCTGTCGTTCATTACTCACGGAAATGGCGGCATTGTGGGATACCGGAAATAGAACAGGAAATGCATATAAAGTTGCATAGTCCGATGCTTTTGAGTTTGTGTCATTTTCTCTGAAAAATAAATTAGGTTGATCGTTATGATCTACCTTACTTTACTTTGAAGTGACTTTTGTTTGAAGTGGCTAACTTTTGGGATATTTGAAGTGCAAATATGCTAAATTAATGTTGGCAAGCACAACAAAACTCTGGCACTATAGACTTCTGCAGGAACATATTCTAGTAAATTGCGTGAGTATTTACTTCTATGTGGTGACAACTTGTTTTTAAGCGCACCAATAGCTAAGTTAGATATGTAGAATAAAATCTGGATATTTGTTTTGGCTTTGGAATGTTGATGTTTTCCCAGGGTATGTTTGCTCTAGAATGGCTAACACAGTGTAAAATATTCCGATAAAACGCATTGGTGGGGGAATGCAAATGGTCTATAATGGTAAATGGTATATAGTGCTAGGTGCATGCATGTATTTATGTAGTTGCTGGTGATCCTTTACTTATGGGTAATAGTCAGTATGTATTAAGTAGATCGTGTGAAGGAGGAACTAGAGATAGTGTGTAAGGGGCACTTGGAGCACTACTCACTACCCCCTCCCCTCTGTTAGTTACAGATCACCACACACTCAGCTCAGGCAGGTGGTGGCCAAGCAGCCACACCGCATGGTGGTGGTGGGCAGATCACGGTAGCCATGGTGACACAGGAATGCTTGATGTTCATTGGTGGAACTGTAAATGCTTGATTCTCATTGGAGAACATGGTCAGGTGGTATGCCATACCAGATCCATGTACCACTATAAATAATAACCCTGAGGGCATTGTCTCTCTCTCTACTTTCATTCTTTATACTCTTCCTTTCTCTTCTTGCCTGTATTGATTTCATTATAGTCTGCCTACACAAACACAGATGCCAGACGTGGACTTTACAATAGGATATATTAATTTGAAGTGGAAACAGTTGTAAACATACATAATTAATATTGGTGTACTTGTCAACACTCTGACCGCATTGGCTTCAACAGTAAAAGGTTCTATTAAATTGACTCAGTGTCGCCTTCCATGCCGAACCAAATGGTTAATAAGTGCGTCAGTATCTGGATTGAACCTGCGGGGTCAAATCTAGGTAGGTGTTTTGAAAATGTTATGTTGTATTTACCCTGACCATAACGAGTAAGTCATATCATGGCTTGTTTTCATCGCTGATCAGCAATAGTCTCACTTTGGTAGTAACCTTGTGATCTTGGCTGTTAGTCGTTATGTTAGTTTGTTTGTTTTTTGTGGGGTTTTTTGGTGGGGCCACATTTGCAACATTTTGGTATATACCTAAGCCTGCGTTAGTAGACTTTGCGATCAGGGGGAGTTGGAGTTTGACCCTGAATGGGTGAACTATGCAGCTTTAATATGTACAGTTAATGTCTGAATGGTTATACACATATATCTACATGTACAGTTAATGTCTGAATGGTTATACATGTATATCCACATGTACAGTTAATGTCTGAATGGTTATACGCATATAACCACATGTACAGTTAATGTCTGAATGGTTATACGCATATAACCACATGTAGAGTGAATGTCTAAATGGTTATACACATATAACCACATGTACAGTTAATGTCTGAATGGTTATACACTTATAACCACATGTACAGTTAATGTCTGAATGGTTATACGCATATAACCACATGTACAGTTAATGTCTGAATGGTTATACGCATATAACCACATGTACAGTGAATGTCTAAATGGTGATACGCATATAACCACATGTACAGTTAATGTCTGAATGGTTATACACTTATAACCACATGTACAGTTAATGTCTGAATGGTCATACATGTATATCCACATGTACAGTTAATGTCTAAATGGTTATACACATATATCCACATGTACAGTTAATGTCTAAATGGTTATACACATATATCCACATGTACAGTGCATGTCTAAATGGTTATACACATATATCCACATGTACAGTGAATGTCTAAATGGTTATACATGTATACCCACATGTACAGTTAATGTCTAAATGGTTATACACATATATCCACATGTACAGTGAATGTCTAAATGGTTATACACATATATCCACATGTACAGTTAATGTCTAAATGGTTATACGCATATATCCACATGTACAGTGCATGTCTAAATGGTTATACACATATATCCACATGCACAGTGAATGTCTAAATGGTTATACACATATATCCACATGTACAGTGAATGTCTAAATGGTTATACACATATATCCACATGTACAGTTAATGTCTAAATGGTTATACGCATATATCCACATGTACAGTTAATGTCTGAATGGTCATACACGTATATCCACATGTACAGTTAATGTCTAAATGGTTATATGCGTATATCCACATGTACAGTGAATGTCTAAATGGTTATACACTTATATCCACATGTACAGTTAATGTCTAAATGGTTATATGTGTATATCCACATGTACAGTGAATGTCTAAATGGTTATACACGTATATCCACATGTACAGTTAATGTCTAAATGGTTATACACGTATATCCACATGTACAGTGAATGTTTAAATGGTTATATGCGTATATCCACATGTACAGTGCATGTCTAAGTGGTTATACACGTATAACCACATGTACAGTGAATGTCTAAATGGTTATACAAGTATATCCACATGTACAGTGAATGTTTAAATGGTTATACACATATATCTACATGTGCAGTTAATGTCTAAATGGTTATACACATATATCCACATGTACAGTGAATGTCTAAATGGTTATACGCGTATATCCACATGTACAGTGAATGTTTAAATGGCTATATGCGTATATCCACATGTACAGTGCATGTCTAAGTGGTTATACACGTATAACCACATGTACAGTGAATGTCTAAATGGTTATACAAGTATATCCACATGTACAGTGAATGTTTAAATGGTTATACACATATATCTACATGTGCAGTTAATGTTTAAATGGTTATACGCGTATATCCACATGCACAGTGAATGTTTAAATGGTTATACGCGTATATCCACATGTACAGTGAATGTCTAAATGGTTATACACTTATATCCACATGTACAGTGAATGTTTAAATGGTTATACACGTATATCCACATGTACAGTTAATGGCTAAATGGTTATACACATATATCCACATGTACAGTTAATGTCTAAATGGTTATACACATATATCCACATTTACAGTGAATGTTTAAATGGTTATATGCGTATATCCACATGTACAATGAATGTCTAAATGGTTATACACATGTATCCACATGTACAGTGAATGTCTAAATGGTTATACACGTATATCAGCATGTACAGTGAATGTCTAAATGGTTATATGCGTATATCCACATGTACAGTGAATGTATAAATGGTTATATGCGTATATCCACATGTACAGTGAATGTTTAAATGGTTATATGCGTATATCCACATGTACAGTGAACGTCTAAATGGTTATATGCATATATCCACATGTACAGTGAATGTCTAAATGGTTATATGCGTATATCCACATGTACAGTGAATGTCTAAATGGTTATATGCGTATATCCACCTGTACAGTGAATGTTTAAATGGTTATATGCGTATATCCACATGTACAGTGAATGTCGAAATGGCTATATACATATATCCACATGTACAGTGAATGTTTAAATGGTTATATGCGTATATCCACATGTACAGTGAATGTCTAAATGGTTATACACATATATCCACATGTCCAGTGAATGTCTAAATGGTTATACACATATATCCACATGTACAGTGAATGTCTAAATGGTTATACACATATATCCACATGTACAGTTAATGTCTAAATGGTTATACACATATATCTACATGTACAGTGAATGTCTAAATGGTTATACACATATATCCACATGTACAGTGAATGTTTAAATGGTTATATGCGTATATCCACATGTACAGTTAATGTCTAAATGGTTATACGTATATATGAGGAGTTCAGGCGCAAAACCAAGTAAGTCCACCCGACCTCTTTTGTTTTAAAATCAAGATTTGTATATGCCCATACATATAATTCTCAGTAATTCCACTTTTCTTTGTATTATAGGGTTATGGGCAATGAACAAAATACTATGAAAGTGATAAATGAACCTTTATTCCAAAACTCATTAATTAATCAACTTTTATTGATTTTTCTGCAAAACCAAGTAAGTCCACTTTCAGTTTGTTTGCAAAACCATGTAAGTCCATTGTCAAAGACTAATCTTATAGAAATCTTGCAGAATCAAAGAACACACAATTTCCACCATAAGCTTACTCATCATCACCACTATCCTCAAGGTCCTGCACAATGTTCTGATCACCATCATGAGAGAGGGCGTCCTCATAGTAACCCCGAACCTCTTGATTTACATCCAACTGTTTCAGCAGCTTCATGACATCCTGCTTCTTAGCCTCTTGCACGCAGTTAATGTCAGCCAGTAGTGAAGGATTGAACTGTGCCCACTTTTTCCCCCTTTTTAGAAGGGAGTGTTGACAATATTCCCCAGCAAATGCACTTTTGAACCCCAAATCTTTCTTAGAAATCTGTAGCACTCTTGCCTCACTAATTTTGAAAGATCTTTGACGTTTTGTGAAACCGGCTGATTCTGCTTTGTAATCATAGCACATCCAATCCTTTCCATACACATGAACAGAACCATGGTTCCTCAGAATCTCACAGTATTCCTCTGGCATTAATATTGTTTCCTTCTTTCGGATTTCTTGCTCGATCCTTCCAAACACTCGGTCTGCAGGAAGAAAGCTGTGTCCCTCTATTGGGAAAGTGTACTCAACAGTAAGATTTGGGTACTTCTGGTTGCACAAAGCAAACAACATGGATAAAACGTTAATGTTCTTATTTTGGCCGTAGCAAGAATCTGAGAACAAACGTAGGAGTTCAGTTTGATTTATGTCCATGTTAACCACTGAACCTAAGTAATCACGTAATGCAGAAGCAATTGTATTGCTGTCTTTGGCATTCTGATGTTCAAGCCATGTATATAAATGAATGTCATCTTTCCCCTGCGGTTCTCCTCTACCTCGGTGACAAACAATCCCAAACACATACATGTATAACTGGCGAGAATAATACGTTTGCCCTATTGGGGACTTTGGAAGTACCAGATTTTCCATGACATCAAAACAGACAGTGAAACTATCTCCCACCTCATTCATCTTGGTGTAAAATTGACGGGCACGGCGACGATGCAACCCATACAGCAGAAGATTTTCTCGCTTTTCATCAGGGGTTTGCTCTAGATCCTTAATTTTCAAGCGGAATTTCATACATGTGGAACATACATCTGTGGCAGGGTGCCCAAATGATAGATTGAAGTCGTACACAAAAATGCTCCAATACAGTGAGTACGTTATCCTGTCATGATTCTGCGTCTGGAACAATTTGTGCATCTTTGCAACACTTAAATCACTAGGAAGGTACTTCCTCCCCGGTGCTCCTCGACGAGCATAGTGGCTAGCTCTGCACGTGAAGGACTTGATATGATTTTGAACTCTCTCCTTCTTCCCATCATTTTCTGCAGCTCTCCTGTAACCACCTCGATTTTCCGGAGGAGATCTACCGTGCTCAAGCCAGAACCTCGCGATGCTCTGGACTCGATATTCCTTGACACCTGAAAGAATTAATTAAATTAATGTCGCGTCACAATTCTTAGTGTAGTGCATCTCTTAGAGGTAACCATTTTATTTTTGCAGATGGACGGTTAGGGGCATTCATATTGTATTTTTGCAGACGGACGGTTAGGGGGATTCATATTTTATTTTTAGCAGACGGACGGTTAGGGGCATTCATATTTTATTTTTAGCAGACGGACGGTTAGGGGCATTCATATTTTATTTTTAGCACACGGACAGTTAGGGGCAGTCATATTTTAATTTATTTTATTTTTTATACTTACACAATATGCTGAGAAATGAAGCCTGGCAGACTGAAATCTTCGTTTTATCTTCCTTCACAAAGCTGTACTTGATAGACACACCTCTTTTGTGTGCCCTTTCCTCATTTTCCTCTCTTGGCCTTCGGCGATGGACCTGGCTTATATCCATGTGAGACACAAGGATAGCATCTTGCTTCACTTTATCTGAGGTGACAAACAGCTGCCCTTTTAAGTACTGTAAATCGTTTTCGGTCAAAGTTTGGGCAGAGCACACGGTATTGTTATGTGCGCATTTGACACATGGAATCAAACCTACTCCACTGTAGCGAGCTGCTTTGGCCCTAGCACGCGTGGAATTTTGTGGCTGACGTCGTTTACGCTTTCCCGAGGGTGATAACATCACATTTTCATCAATTGCATCATAGGTTTCCATCTTAAACGTAGACAAATAACCCGTAGACCGAAGGAAGCAAGTCAAATCAGCGCTTAAAACTCGGGAATCTGGGCAGCGCCATTTTGTGCGTCATGTGACCTGACACGCTTAGCTGATTGGCCAGCTACATCTTACGTGGTTTTGCAGACAAACTCGAATGGCGCTTACAAGGTTTTGCAACCAAACCCTATTTTAAGGCCAATTTAACATAGGACTTACCAGGTTTTGAAACAAAACTGATTTGCTCATTGGGTAATAGGGACAAAGAAGTGGTGTCTCCATTGGTTATCTCACTTTTCATGAAAATGGACTTACTTGGTTTTGCGCCTGAACTCCTCATATCCACTTGTACAGTGAATGTCTAAATGGTTATACACTTATATCCACATGTACAGTGAATGTTTAAATGGTTATATGCGTATATCCACATGTACAGTGAATGTCTAAATGGTTATACACTTATATCCACATGTACAGTGAATGTTTAAATGGTTATATGCATATATCCACATGTACAGTGAATGTCTAAATGGTTATACACATATATCCACATGTACAGTTAATGTCTAAATGGTTATACACTTATATCCACATGTACAGTGAATGTTTAAATGGTTATATGCATATATCCACATGTACAGTGAATGTTTAAATGGTTATATGCGTATATCCACATGTACAGTGAATGTCTAAATGGTTATACACATATATCCACATGTACAGTGAATGTTTAAATGGTTATATGTGTATATCCACATGTACAGTGAATGTCTAAATGGTTATACACATATATCCACATGTACAGTTAATGTCTAAATGGCTATATGTGTATATCCACATGTACAGTGAATGTCTAAATGGTTATACACGTATATCCACATGTACAGTGAATGTTTAAATGGCTATACACGTATATCCACATGTACAGTGAGTGTCTAAATGGTTATACGCATATATCCACATGTACAGTGAATGTCTAAATGGTGTTATGTGTATATCCACATGTACAGTGAATGTCTAAATGGTTATACACATATATCCACATGTGCAGTTAATGTCTAAATGGTTATACACTTATATCCACATGTACAGTTAATGTTTAAATGGCTATACACGTATATTCACATGTACAGTTAATGTTTAAATGGTTATACACGTATATCCACATGTGCAGTTAATGTTTAGATGGTTATACACGTATACCCACATGTGCAGTGAATGTCTAAATGGTTATACACTTAGATCCACACGTACAGTGAATGTGTAAATGGTTATACATGTATATCCACATGTACAGTGAATGTCTAAATGGTTATACACGTATATATCCACATGTGCAGTTAATGTTTAAATGGTTATACACGTATATCCACATGTACAGTTAATGTCTAAATGGTTATACACGTATATCCACATGTACAGTGAATGTCTAAATGGTTATACACTTATATCCACATGTACAGTGAATGTTTAAATGGGTATACACGTATATCCACATGTATAGTGAATGTCTAAATGGTTATACGCATATATCTGCATGTACAGTTAATGTCTAAATGGTTACAAACATATATCCACATGTACAGTGAATGTCTAAATGGTTATACACGTATATCCACATGTACAGTGAATGTCTAAATGGTTATACACTTATAACCACATTTACAGTGAATGTCTAAATGGTTATACGCATATATCCACATGTACCGTTAATGTCTAAATGGCTATACATGTATATCCACATGTACAGTTAATGTCTAAATGGTTATACACATATATCCACATGTACAGTTAATGTATAAATGGTTATATGCACATATCCACATTTACAGTGAATGTCTAAATGGTTATACACATATATCCACATGTACAGTGAATGTCTAAATGGTTATACATGTATATCCACATGTACAGTTAATGTCTAAATGGTTATACACATATATCCACATGTACAGTTAATGTTTAAATGGTTATACGCATATATCCACATTTACAGTGAATGTCTAAATGGTTATACACATATATCCACATGCACAGTGAATGTCTAAATGGTTATACACGTATATCCACATGTACAGTGAATGTCTAAATGGTTATACGCATATATCCACATGTACAGTGCATGTCTAATTGGTTATACACATATATCCACATGTACAGTGAATGTCTAAATGGTTATACACTTATACCAACATGTACACTTAATGTTTAAATGGTTATACACATATATCCACATGTACAGTGAATGTATAAATGGTTATACGCATAGATCCACATGTACAGTGAATGTCTAAATGGTTATACATGTATATCCACATTTACAGTTAATGTCTAAATGGGTATACACATATATCCACATGTACAGTGACTGTCTAAATGGCTATGCACATATATACACATGTACAGTTAATGTATACATGGTTATACACATATATCCACATGTACATTGAATGTCTAAATGGTTATACACGTATAACCACATGTACAGTGAATGCCTAAGGGGTTATACCATGATATCCACATGTACATGTAATGTATAAATGGTTATACACATATAACCACATGTACAGTTAATGTCTAAATGGCTATACACATATAACCACATGTACAGTTAATGTCTAAATGGTTATACACCTATATCCACATGTACAGTGAATGTCTAAATTGTTATACATGTATATCCACATGTACAGTTAATGTCTAAATGGTTATACACCTATATCCACATGTACAGTGAATGTCTAAATTGTTATACACGTATATCCACATGTACAGTTAATGTCTAAATGGTTATACACGTATATCCACATGTACAGTTAATGTATAAATGGTTATACACATATAATCACATGTAAAGTGAATGTCTAAATGTAGGTATCCCAAGTGATTTTCAAAAATAGTTTGGAGTTTGATTTAATGGATTTCACCTGTTAGTATATTTAATTTGAAATAAAATGACACTTCATTCGTGAAAATCGCTCTAATATTAAAGAAGATATGGACTTTTTTAGGTTGTTACTTAATTGGGTCACCCAAAACTAAAAAGATAGCATTTTTGATGGCCCCAAGAATTAAAAGTAACCACCCTATCAGACTTTCTGTATTTTTTCCTTCAAATCCATGGCCTATACAATGAGAATACAAAGATCCAGGGGTCTGATGTGGTTACATTTCAAGATATACATCTTCAAAAATGCGTGAAATCACAATTTCCTCAATTTCACCAATTTCCAAATTTTGCTTTGGACCACTTTTGGGTGCTTGGTTGTGGAAAAAATTGGCACCCATATTAAATTATTCTGATTTATCCCTAACCTACTGATGAGTCTTGTCATTGCTATTTTTTTTCAGGACTACATATGCTTGGGAAAAGCTTAAAAAAATAGGTTTAAAATGGTCCAGAGCTCAATTTGACAAGTGATAAAATCCGGTAAAAGGAAATGCCCAACTTTGAACAGGCTTATTTGGTACAGAAAAGCACCCGTACAAGATAATTGCATGAAATTTTCACACTGTACTACCTTCAACATGCTCTTTCTGTTTACGTTACATACAATACAATTTGATAGATATGAATGGTTTTTTTTTAAAAGTTTTCAAACCCTGTGTGTGTGTGGGCAGTGTGTTTATGGCACATTGCATAACAACTGGCACATTGCATAACAACTTTAGCATTCAATTCTTAAGTAGAGCCAACATTTATTTTGTCTCAAATTTACACCTTCACACCGTGCATTGCTAAGAATCATGAGTAACTTCTTTATTTTAAGAAAAAAAGGATCTTTATTTTCATGTAAAACCCGAAGTTATCCATTATTCGGTTCCGAAATGGTGGTTAATTGAACATTTTAAATTAAAATTTAAAATAGATGGAAAAGAATTTATTCAAGGACAAAATATGACTATATGGCCTGTAGTATTGGCAACAAAATGATATCATTGGCATGATGATGCTAGCTCTGGTGAATGGGCATCAGAGGTTTGAAGAAGCAGTGTAAAATTTCATGCATAAGTTAGTTGAAACAAAAGGTGATTTTCTACATAAATGGACTTGACAAAGCATTGATTTTCTGTAGCTGATCAAAGGCATATGCTAATGTAGATGGTACTAGTAGAAAGAAGAAATATGAAGCTTTATTTTGCTTTAGGTTTTATTTCAATTGGTGAAAAACTTAGAACACACCAACAGATTGAAAATGATGAATTTTAAGCCTCCACACACAGATTATTGGTGGATTGGCAAGGCACTTGGGATACCTACTAAATGGTTATGCACATATATCCACATGTACAGTTAATGTCTAAATTGTTATACACGTATATCCACATGTTTTCTGGTTAAGCATTAATTAAGCTGGTGCCATGACGTTAAAGGAGCCTTCAGGAGCAATTAACTGACGTTATTACGCGGGGAACTGCAGCACTATAAAGGCCACGGCTGAGGTCAGCGCCCCCTACCAGCCAGCTCTGTAGATAAGCTCAGTTTGCTAGAGACTTGTGGACTTATTAGAACATCGACTTCCGCCCTCGGCTATGTGAGCGGGCGAAGCCACTCTCTGACTGGTAAATAGCACGTGACACCGCCACATCTATCAGCCAACTTTCTCTGTGACACCGGAAGTTGCTGAAAGTGGAACCGGAAACGGTGCAAATAAATTATGCAGCAGCTTATACTGGTTCCGGTATTTGGGAAATGAACGGGGGATATCGGGTGTGGTACATTTTCGTTTTTGTTGGAATTATGTATATTCTGCTGAATAATTTCTTTTGTCGGCACCGGAGCACTGGTCTTCCATTTTTTTAATTTGGGTTTATTTACACTCACAAATGGTAAATAGAGTGACGTATATGTGAGCTATCGGTAGCTGTTGAATACACAATTTGCAGCATATAGCATAATAGCATTCACTGAGTTTTAAGTTAACAGTCCCATTAATGAAAATAGAACCAATTGCTGACTGCATATTGTGACCGGGTGATGAAAATGGGAGATATTATCCCTAAAGCAGGATTTGAACCCATACGTTTTGTCATTCTGGGCTAGTGGGCTCACCAATACACCACCTAGGCTCCTTGAGGGTATCACACTATCCACGCCGACCTGTCTACGTGGCCCCTTCCCTGAGAGATTAGTGCAGGCTACTATACTCGTCCCCCTAGAATTGTAAGTCTTTTAAATGGTTTATGTAAATAAGTCATTTTAATGCTTTCTGTTAAGGGGCTGTCACACTATGACGTATGGCCTTAGTGTACGCTGACATATGCGATTTTCGACCAACACGTCGGCACACGGTGTCATATGTTACGGATATGTTGGGCAAATGTCGAGTATGCTCGGGATACGGCGTCATAGGTCGTCATAGGTTGGCGTAGGTTCAGCTGCTAAAAAATGTGTGGGCATGTTCAAAATTGTCAACATATGTCGCCATATGGCTCATACGTTTCTCATACGCTCAGCATATGCTCAGCATACGTCGGCGTACAATATGCACACATTAGGGGTAGGTCGGGATAGGTTGGAACACTTTAGCCGTATGTTCAGCCTGTTGGGAACGCGCAGTCCGCATACAGCCAACATATGCATAGCATACTCCTAACATACTTTGAATGTATGCCTGCCATATCACCAGCATACTTAACTTATATGCTGTACTACTAGCAATGAAGTAACGTATGTAACGTTGGTCAGCATACCGTGAGTGTATGCGAGCATTTTGCAAACGTTGTACGAATGTTTTGCGAGGCACATGATCGTTTTTATATGCTAGCAATAGGTCAGAGATACATTGTGCATACGTTACATACATTGTGTGTACGGTGTCTGTATGTTGTGTGTATGTTGTGTGTATGCCCATTTTTATCCCCCACCCCTGACAAGTTTGACGAATGCCGACATACTCGCAAATTGTTGTACATTGGGCACGCGCTGACGCCGTACGTCGTAGTGTGACAGGCCCTTTACATACAGTCACTTATGTAGGCATACATGCGGTACGTTCAACAACCATGCAACATGTAGGTTGTACAGGATCTTGGTAATAGCAACCAATATCATGAGTGTCATTGAGCAGGATTCAAACCCACACTTATTGCCATTCCGAGACAGTTTGCCAGCCATAAACTATATCTACAACAATGAAGTAGTTTAATCCTTAACCACCCTTAACCATCAAGAACAAACCATCAACACACCGAACATCCTACACAACTATCAACCTGTTTAAACACATTGAACACTAAATAAGAGAGACAAAATGTATGGTCAACTATAAACTTACCTTGGTTTATTAGAGAAAAATGTAACCAACAACGATTGTTGAGTTGCTCCTAGTATACACTTTCTACTCGGTGCTGCTCCCCATTCCTGCATGAACTAGAGTGACTGGTGCTGTACATTATACAGCAGGAGCCATTCCCTTAATTCTATAGGACCGGTGCTGTAACTAATACAGCACTGATCAAACTTAGATTATTTAGACTGTCAACTACAATAGTAAGATGGCCGGAAGACCAGTGCTCTGGCGCTGACAAATGTCATATTCAGATGAATAAATACTTTACCAAAAAAAAATCCAAAAAAAACTTATTTTCATTTAGCACCACGTGTGTAGTAGTCCTAACATGAGCTCCACCACCACGTTGTGACGGCAGAGACTACGCCATCTACTGTCACAGTTCTTCTGTGTCAGGTGGTGGCACACTGAGGTGTAGGCAGGTCCGCACGTGGACTGCCCCTACTGCATCCTGCTAGCAAGTCCCCCGTACTGTCAGAGGTTACCTGCGACGTGGCCAGGAAAGTGGCGTCACACAGTTCTGTGACGTGGTGGGCAGAGATACGGAATAAACATTGGAAGCATACATTTCTGCTTTGTCATCGTTCTTCCGCGTGCGCCTTCAGACACAGACGAGGGGGAACCAGCCAAACGCGGCCTGCCTCACGTGCATGCATGGTTGATACGTGTAGGGCAGGTAGAATGTTAGCTTCTGCCCGCCTTCCCCTAATTGGAGGCTGCGGTATGATGACATGCGTCAAAGTGAATCAATGCCACACACCAATAAAGGAGTCGTACAAATATGTCTATACTGCTAACAGGACATAACATGGATCTTCCAGCTAACTGATATATTCCCATAAACAAGTTTCAATGGAGACAACAAAAAAACAACCAGGCTAATTGGAACATGATCTGAAGTCAGTCGAAAGCAGACGACTTTTTAGCGGAGCAGACAAACGCTGTCCCCCGCCAAAAGCCGCCGCTAGAGGGAGGTACTGCAGAGGTAAATCATTCAACTGGAGGCGCATTGATACTATATCATCTGTTGTGGGTGTGCGCACACTCGTAAAGCGGCCAGGTGTGTGAGTGATACACGTGTGTGGGTGATGCACGTGTGTGGGTGATACATGTATGTGGGTGATACACGTGTGTTTGATACGCGTGTGTGGGTGATACACGTGTGTGGGTGATACACGTGTGGGTGATACACGCGTGTGAGTGATACACGTGTCTGGGTGATGCACATGTGTGGGTGATACACGTGTGTTGGTGATACACGCGTGTGTGATACACGTGTGTGTGATACATGTGTGTGGATGATACCCGTGTATGGGTGATACGCATGTGGGAGATACACGCGTGTGGGTGATACACATGTGTGGGTGATACACGCATGTGGGTGATATATGTGCATGGGTGATACATACATGTGGGTGATGCACACGTGTGTGTGATACGCGCGTGCGGGTGATACCCATGTATGGGTGATACACGTGTTAGGGCGATACATGTGTGTGGGTGATACACGTGTGTGTGTGATACACGCGTGTGTGTGATACACGTGTGTGGATGACATACGTGTATGGGTGATACACGTGTGTGTGATACACGTGTGTGGGTGATACACGTGTGTGGGTGATGCACATGTATGGGTGATACACGGGTGTGGGTGATACCTATTTGTGGGTGATACACGTGTGTGGTTGATACATGTGCATGGGTGATACACGTGTGTGGATGACACAGGTGTGTGGGTGATACACGTGTATGGGCGACGCACATGGGTGGGTGATACACGTGTGTGGGTGATGCAAGCGTCTGGGTGATACACATGTATGGGTGATACACGCATGGGTGTGATACACGTGTGTGTGATACACGTGTGTGTGATACACGCATGTGTGTGATACACGTGTGTGTGATACACGTGTGTGATACACGTGTGTGTGTGATACACGTGTGTGGGTGATACACATGTGTGGGTGATACTATAACTACTACTAAGACTATCAATACTATTAATACTATAAATACTATCAATACTATTCATAATAGTATGCATAATATTAATAATATTAGTAATAGTAATACTATTAGTAATATTATTAATACTATTAATACTATTAATAATATACATATTATTAATAATATTAATAATATTAACACTATTAATAATATAGACACTATTAATAATATTAACAGTATTAATAATATTAATACAATTAATAATAGTAATACTATTATTATTAATAAGAGTAATAATAATAGTAATAATAGTAATAGTAGTACCATTAATGATACTAAAATCTCATCAATATTAATAACACAATCAAGCTTAATGATATCGGTATTGTAGTAGTCTGAACATGAGCTCTACTATCACGCGGTAGCAGTGGAGACTACGACGCCACCAGCGCAGTACCACTACACTGCGCTAGGTGGCGGCACGGGTAACCACCGGTCAGACCCCAACTGGGCTGACCTCTACTGCGTGTGGTTGACCCACCCCCCCACACACACCTATAGAGTCGATGTGGGATATGGCGAGTCAGGGGGCGGGTCAGACAACTACTGACGTCGCGGAGAGCAGAGGGTTCAATAAACCAAGAGTGAAGCGTACACTGAATTGAATCTTGGTGTTCTTCCGTGTGAGTGCGTGTGAGAGAGAGAGTCGGAGGGCCGTGGGCCATTACAGTATTAACGCAGGATGAAAGGTTCTCAAAATATATCCTTGGCAAGAATTTTGAAATACCCACACACCTGCATCACCCACACGTGAGTATCACCCACACACGTGTATCACCCATACACATCTATCACCCACACACGTGTATCACCCATACACATCTATCACCCACACATGTGTATCACCCACACATGTGTATCACCCACACATGTGTATCACCCACACACATGTATCGCCCACACACATGTATCACCCACACACCTGCATCACCCACACGTGAGTACCACCCACACACGTGTATCACCCACATGTGAGTATCACCCACACACGTGTATCACCCACACACGTGTATCACCCACACACATGTATCACCCATACACATGTATCACCCACACACCTGCATCACCCACACGTGTATCACCCACACACGTGTATCACCCACACACGTGTATCACCCACACACGTGTATCACCCACACACGTGTATCACCCACACACCTGTATCACCCACACACATGTATCACCCACACACATGTATCACCCACACACGTGTATCACCCACACACGTGTATCACCCACACACGTGTATCACCCACACACGTGTATCACCCACACATGTGTATTACCCACACACGTGTATCACCCACACACCTGTATCACCCACACACCTGTATCACCCACCCACATGTATCACCCACACACATGTATCAATCACACACGTGTATCACCCACACACGTGTATCACCCATACACGTGTATCACCCACACACGTGTATCACCCACACACATGTATCACCCACACACATGTATCACCCACACACGTGTATCACCCATACACGTGTATCACCCCACATGTATCACCCACACACGTGTATCACCCACACACGTGTATCACCCACACACGTGTATCACCCAATGTTGTTAATAGTATTAATATTATTAATAATATTAATAGTATTGATAGTATTAATAGTATTAATAGTATTAATAGTATTAATAGTATTAATATTATTAATAGTATTAATAGTATTAATAGTATTAATAGTATTAATAGTATTACTAGTATTAATAGTATTAATAGTATTAATAGTATTAATAATATTAATAATATTAATAGTATTAATAATATTAATAGTATTGATAGTATTAATAGTATTACTAGTATTAACATTCTTAACAGTACAACCATTATTAACTTGGGTGTCTTGAAGTGTAGAGACATCAGAGACATGGGTTAAGTCAGATGCCCGGTTGATTTCAGTATAGCTGAACTGATAAGACTAAGAGCGAGTGTCTTTTATAAAACTTAATCTGCGCTGAAGAGCAAGAAGCGGAAAGAAGGGTTTCCACCCTGGCTTTCTAACTCATCTAACACTGCGAGCGCTTAGAGCTTTACCTAAATACAGGCCTGACACTATAAACTACCTTCGACGCCACATTTAGCGGGTTGGACACTTGGTTTGTGATCGTAAAGAACAAAATGGGCGGGGGGGGAGGAACTTCATCAGGTGGAAGTGCCTGCCAGTTCACCCGGATGGATGGAACGCTGTAACGGAAATGGATGAAGGGGAACCGGAAGTAAACATGTTTGATGTTTTGTATAATGAACGCTCCACTCACTCTTTCTCACTCTCTCTCTCTCTCATTTTGTTTACTTACAAAGTGAGGTTCCATTTCTGTGCCACACGATTGTTGGAGAGTAAACAAAATGCCTTTCTGAATGGCTGAAGATGATACGGAATCGTAATTATGGATTACCTTTATCCAGGAATTCTGGCGTGTTCTGTCTTAGAGCTGCATAGTCCGATGAAGCATCACATTTTCAAAGAGAAAACAATTATCTAGAATTGATTCTACATATCTAACTTATATTGGTAGACCATGGGATTGTGGGTTCAAACCCTGGTCGACTCAAACCAATGACTTAATAATTGATATGTGTCGCTTCCTAGCCTGGCGCTCAACATTATTAGGATAGGGCAAGGACTGGTTGGCTCAGTGTCAGGATAATGTGCCTGAGTGTGATATCAGGTCATGGTGCTGGTGGCCTGGTTTCCCAGTAGGGTAGCACCATAATGTCACCATGAGTGCGTAATGTCACAAGTTGGTACCCGTCCTGATATGAGCTTAGCTGTTGCTAGGATGTAAAACAACAACAAACAAACAATATATTCTGGTGTACTTATGTAGCATTTGTTGGATCGATTTCACAGAAGCCGTTACTGCTGAAGCCTACAGTGTCAGAGTTGTGACCCGATTGTCAAAATTAATCTGCTGTTTGCGCTTCTATATCTCAAAAGTAAACTATTTAAAATAAAAGTTACTTCAAACTGAAGTAAGGTGGATTATACCAACTAATTGAATATATTTATATCAGAAAACGACGGAAATTCAAAACCATCCGACTATTCAACTTTAACTCCATTGCAAAATTTGGAATGTATATAATACATAAGCTATTATGCGAGTATGAAGGCGCGGACAGGAATTGCTATGTTATTGTTCGTTACTTGTGTTGTAGACAGTCGCTAAGGGAGACTTCATGACCTAGTCCCGTGACACACATTTCTAGCCTACATAGATCCTGTGCCAAGCCCCAGTTCACAATAGAACTTCCAACTTCTTGCGATCCCTTTGAGACCACTTTGAGACCACTTTGTGACCACTTTGTGACCACTTTGTGACCACGTTGTGACCACTTTGTGACCACTTGTGACCACTTTGTGACCATGTGTGACCACTTGTGATCACTTTGTGACCACTTTGTGACCACTTGTGACCATTTTGTGACCACTTTCTGACCACTTTCTGACCACTTTCTGACCACTTTCTGACCACTTTCTGACCACTTTCTGACCACTTTCTGACCATTTTGTGACCACTTTCTGACCACTTTCTGACCACTTTGGACCAACGAACCCACCTCCTTGCGATATCAGTCAATACCTAAAATAGACCATGTAAAATATGTATGAGTTAGATCCCCAGTACAAGTCCTCTTATTATTTGTTGGTCTTTGTAAATTGTCTACTCGCGTGGATGCCGGTATAATGGGTCGATCTCCACACAGGCTTGTAACCCGTCGGGGCGTGTTCAATGATTTACTCTCTTTTTTATCACAACATGGCATGTCTTTAACCTATAACTGCTTCCATCGACCAGACAACGAATATATTGTTGGGTAAGCCACACCACACACACACACACACTTCACTGCGTCCCCATGCCAGGGTTGCCAACATTGGACAATGTAAAACCGGAACATCGTATGGGATGTTAAATTGGCGGGCCTGGGGGTACCCCCCCCCCCCCCCAAAGAAACGTTAAATCTTAGATGGTCTGTGGTGCATTTTATACGCAATGATCCGTAATATTGATATACTATTACTATATTCATGGTATTGCAAGGTTGCCAACATTTGAAAATGAAAAACCGAAAGATCTTAAGGAATGTCCCATTGGGGAGTATGGGGCTACTCCCCGATAAAGAAATTTAAATCTTAGATGCTCTGTGGTGCATTTTGGACACCCTACTTCATATTATTGATATAATATTAGTATCTTAATGGTGTTGCAATGTTGCCAACATTGACACATTCAGCGTCGGTGCTGAATAACCAGACTGATAGAGGTATTATTCAACTGGAATATATAAGAAAATAAACAACAAAAACAACAACAAAAACAAAGAAAACCCCAAAGATCAGCGTAAGCTGCTGATGGGGACATAACATATTGTACACCTTACAGCGAAACCGTGATGGTTGGAAACCGTGAGCATTGGAAACTGTGAGCATTGGAAACCGTGAGGGTTTGAAACCATGAGCATTGGAAACCGTGAGTGTTGGAAACCATGAGCATTGGAAACCATGAGCATTGGAAACCGTGAGCATTGGAAACCATGAGTGTTGGAACCCATGAGTGTTGGAAACCATGAGCATTGGAAACCGTGAGCATTGGAAACCGTGAGCATTGGAAACTGTGAGCATTGGAAACCGTGAGCATTGGAAACCGTGAGCATTGGAAACCATGAGTGTTGGAAACCATGAGTGTTGGAAACCATGAGCATTGGAAACCATGAACATTGGAAACCGTGAGCATTGGAAACTGTGAGCATTGGAAACCGTGAGCATTGGAAACCGTGAGCATTGGAAACCATGAGTGTTGGAAACCATGAGCATTGGAAACCATGAGCATTGGAAACCGTGAGCATTGGAAACCATGAGCATTGGAAACCGTGAGCATTGGAAACCGTGAGCACTGGAAACCATGAGCATTGGAAACTGTGAGCATTGGAAACCATGAGAGTTGGAAACCATGAGGGTTGGAACCATGAGCGTTGGAAACCGTGAGCATTGGAAACCATCAGCATTGGAAACCATCAGCATTGGAAACGATGAGGGTTGGAAACCGTGAGCGTTAGAAACCGTGACCGTTGGAAACCATGACCATCGGAAACCGTGAGCATTGGAAACCGTGAGCATTGGAAACCGTGAGCATTGGAACCCATGAGCATTGGAAACCGTGAGCATTGGAAACCGTGAGCATTGGAAACCCTGCCTCGCTTCATTCATATTAGCTATTACGTCAACCAGCCTTGTCTAGGTCAACTGGAGATCGAGATGAGTAATTAATTAATTATTGATATGATTGGAATTAGATGATTTAGTTGAGCTGTGTTGGGAAATGATTGATGATTTGTCATGAGGCCAAACAAGACACTGTTTGATAACACATATAGAATATGATGGTCTGAAATAAAGAAAATACATTGTTTTGCCTCATGTTACTCATATGGCAAGCAGATAGGGTGGTCACGATACAAACTTCTGAAACGCTGGTGCCGCGGAATATAGCGGCCTTCGCTACAGAATCATCGAACGGCGATTCTATTTCAAAATAAAATCGTCCACACAGATTTTATTTCGGAATAAAACTTGCAGCATTCTATTTCGGAAAAAATTGAATCGTGCACAGAAATTATATTTAAAAATAAAACCGATGGTATATTTGTATACGATGTATATGCGCTATATAGTTGATTATGTGCATATAAATTGAAAGCGCTGGGAATGGAGAGCATGCAGGTAATAATTGGTGCTTTTATCCACCATGTCCCCATTATCTAACTAAGCTGCCTGACTATATACAATTGGTGCTTTTATCCACCGTATCCCCATCATCGTGCTAAGCTGCCTGACTATATACAATTGGTGCTTTTATCCACCATGTCCTCATCATCGTGCTAAGCTTCCTGACTATATACAATTGGTGCTTTTATCCACTGTGTCCCCATCATCGTGCTAAGCTTCCTGACTATATACAATTGGTGCTTTTATCCGCCGTGTGCCCATCATCTTGCTAACCTGCCGGGTTATATACAATTGGTGCTTTTATCAACTATGTCCCCATCATCGTGCTAGTCTGCCTGACTATATACAATCAGAGCCTGTTAAACGGTAAGATAATGGCGTGTTCGGCGCCGAACACTGCAGCATTCCGTGTTGGTGTGTAAGTAAGGGTATACGCACTGCGGCACAAGTCGTGTGTACCCACATCACATCCGGGAAGCCCCAGATCTTGAAGCAACTCGACTACCATCAACCAGTCAGCGTCGCTTATGAACTGGAGCACCAAGCACCGCAATAACTGCACTCCTACCTCCATTCTGCCCCCTGCCCCCTATCTCACCTTACGCCTTCCCTCTCCCGCCCCCTGTCCCTGCCCCTCCCCTCTCCCTCCCCCTCTCCCTTCCCCTCGCCCCCCCTCTCCCTCCCCATGTCCCTCCCGCTGTCCCT
>JASIRB010001304.1:0-40055 GCA_030323885.1 Branchipolynoe longqiensis
GCCATTTTTTTAAATTTTAAATTTAAATTTCATTTTATTTCATTTTATTTTTTTTAACAGCCGTTTCTGCCTGCTTTAATTTTTCCTCCTTTGTGCGTATTTCTGGTGCTTTACATTTTGGTTAGTGGTATTTTATGAAAAGTTTGTGATACTCATAGTTTGGAGTCCTGGTGTGTGCTGGTGAGTGACAGCTGGTGAGTGATAATAGGGGAATCTATCAGTTCACTCAACTCAACAGTGGTTTTGAGTCATATTATGCTATGGTACTTAGCTGTGGGTGCTGGTACGTTCTTTTTTTTATATCAGAGGATACAAATCCTGGCAATCTGTATCCTTGTTTTCGGCGTTTCCCCGCTGTATCTAACGGTCGACACGTTCCTGTAAGGTTGTTTTGCTTGATTTCCTCCTTTTTTGTGGTGTTACCCTATCTGATATGTATCCTAAGGTATCCTGGTATGTTTATGAGTATCCTGGTATGTTTGTGGGTTTTTTATGCACGTTTTAGTATATTGAACTCGCGATTTCAGCATACGCGTAAGTTTAGCGCTCACTCACGGTCGCCATTACAACTCTCACTTTCCCCCCTTGCATCCCCGCTCTTCCATTCCCCTCTCTTTGATTCCCCTCTTCCATTCCTCCCATGTCCATTCTGCCTCTTGCATCCCCCCTCTTGCATTCATCCTCTTCCATTCAGGCAATAGGGGGATGCAAGAGGGGAGAATGGAAGAAGGGGGAATGCAAGAGAGGCGAATGCAAGAGGGATGAATGCAAGAGGGGGGCGATGGATGATGGGGGAATGGAAAAGAGGGGAATGGAAGAGGGGGCAATGGAAGGGGGGAATGGATGAGGGGGGGAATGGATGAGGGGGGAATGCAAGAGGGGAGAATGCAAGAGGGGAGAATGCAAGAGGGGAGAATGCAAGAGGGGAGAATGCAAGAGGGTCGAATGGAAGGGGGAAATGCGGGGAATGGAAGAGGGGTAAGAGAATGCAAAACTTGGACGGCTAACGGATGGCTGGTATATACTGTATAAGTTACGACTGACTGCTCACATATAGCGTTTCTCGAACTGCCCGATTCATTTTTCGAATCTTATAAGATTCCAGTCTTAATCCCTAGAACTGAGTTTTAAGTTGCGAATCGGAAGCATCAGGTGTGTTAGGGGGTCACACACCTAAAGACTGAAACCAACGAAAAACTGAACTTTAGTCGCGAAACGGTCCTTTTTAGGTTTTATACGGGAGGTTTGTACCGGGCTTTAGAAGGGCGGAGTGGGAATGGGAGTGTGTAGGGATGTCTTTTCAACATGTTTGTGGTGGTTAGTGGGGTGGGGAGGGAATACCGATATGAATTCTTTCAGGAAAACAAGCCCACTTAAATGCTTCATAAGCATTATTTCATTATAGAAGCTTCCTGCGCATCCTAATAATCATGGAATGTTAGTATATATTATCAATAAATAGTTCTTAACATGAGTATCCAAGATCTAAAGCATAAAGCTTATTCAGGCAACCAGGAGTACAAAATATGCGAGGAAATATATGGAAATATAATATATTATCTTATATACTGTAAGCTTATGAAGTTGTAAATGTCAGTCAAGTTTCACCTGACCTTACAATTAGGCTACAGTTATCCAACATTTGATATATATATATAGTATAGTTATACGAGTCTTACCTGGGTATAGATGATGGATAACTGTTGTTTTCCTGAGGTACAAGCCTCGGATAGACGTGGGCTAGGGAGAAGGAAGCACATCCGACCCCAGCAATCTTTACCTACTTATTCAGGATAAAAATTATCTTAATTTCAATGGATACGATCATGTTTTCTTCTTGGCACAAGCAAACATAATAGATGTGGTAGGGTGTGGAGGGCGGGCCCTAGCCCACGTCTATCCGAGGCTTGTACCTTGGGAAAACAACAGTAAGACTCGTATAACTATACTATTTTACCTCGGTTCTACGCCTCTGGCTAGCCTCAGGCTAGGGAGACTTTTACGTAAATTCATTTTTATCCTCTTAATACTTCTTTTGTAACTATAAAGTTTCTTATTCTTCTCTACTACATAGTGTACCTTATAGTATACCTATTTGTTAATACAAACATTCAAGACATCATTTCAATAAACAATTTTTATGTTTTTCTCACCTGTCTTGTTAATTGGTGAGTAGTTGAGTTGCCAGGCCACGAGCCTTTTCTAGTCGCTTGTTGTAATGTTTAGCAAACGATCTAGCCGTCTTCCAGCCTGCATGGGCGAGGATTCTCTTAACTGAGATTCCTAATTGTCTTACCTTTGATACCATCGTGCCTCTCATTGAGTGAGAAGTATAACGGTCAGTGTTGACCCCTGCTTGTTTTAACACCGTAATTGTCCATCTAGCGAGTGTGTCCCTCAAAATGGCTTTGTGTGGTTTAATAAAGCTTATTAGGAGTTGTCTAGAGTTCCTTATTCCTTTTGTCTTGGATATATATTCCTTAATTGTAGACACTACACAAATATGTCAATCCTCTGGGAAGCTGAGATGCACTGAAGATAGTGGATTCCCTGTACGGTTTGATTTCAATAGTTTGTCTAAATCAAACGTCGCCTCCTTACTGTCTATCTCTAATCCGTTTAGAGACAGTGCTACAATAGTATGTCCTCTATGTCCAGTTACTAATTATAGTAGTACTGCTAACTTATAACCTAACTGTTTAACAGATAAATGTTTATTAGAAGGCCAATTCTTGAATAACTTAAAGACTACTGATACATCCCAAAATCTATTATATTTTGGCTTGGTGGGTTTCTTTCATATACCGATCTAAGAAACTAGGTAACTTCTTGATGTTTGCCGATTGACTGTCCATCTATTCTCGGTAAGATAATAGAGAGGGCTCATCTTGCTGCATTAATTGCACCATATCCTAATCCTTCATCTTCAAGCATTCCGAGAAACCTTGTGACTTGCGCTATAGTTGGTTTCATTACTCTAACATCTTTCAGTAAGCAATGTAAACCCCACTTTTTCAAATAACTTGTATCCAATTTCACCGTTCCATTCCTCCATGCATGAGCTGTAAGCTTCTGCTGTGTTATTTTGTCAAGTCCAAATTGTTCTAAATATTTATTCAAAAACAGAACGCCACCAATGGGGTTGTTGACACGTCTTCGTGTGTTATGAGTGGTCCTTGATGCTGAAGATTTCCTTTTTCACAGTTCCGGATGCCAAGAGACATACTTTTTAAGTTTGTTATTGTTACGTGAAGCAAAGAGATCTACTTGTGGCTTTCCCCATTTTTGATTGATTGATTGATTGGTGGTTGCTTTACACCGTGTCGGCAGCATAGGCCATATTCATGGCGACCCCATTTTTGACAAATTTTGTGAAAAATGTTATTCAACGACCATTCTAAATGATCATGAAATTGTCAACTTTTCTTATCAGCTAATGTATTTTGAAGCGTCTGTAGTTACTATTGTATTTGGTTCCCCCATTCTAATAGGGTTAGGTGAATTAGGTATGCAGGTATAGCAATACCTCAGGGAGTTTGACGCCCCTGCCTTGCAGAGTTCTAAACCACTGCCTTGTGGTACAGGTCCTTGACAGAACCAAAGGCTAAGGGAGCAAGCCCTAAACAGAAAACCATGTCACTGCGGCAGCATTAAGGGCGGTTGATGTATGGAACTCCCAACATCTCCCGACCAGCCACTGCAGGGACAAATAGTTTTGCGCCTGTCTTGACATGTTCTTGCCGGTGTGAAACCTCTATTTGCTCCCCGAGAGAGTGCCGCTGGTAACTTGCAAAAGCCAGCAGCACTTCAACACTTTTGCAGGCAGCTTTCATGAAATGTACAACCGCACAAAACACCATACCGGCTTGGTCGTCGCCCAGGTCAGACCAACTCATGGACGCAACTCTCACAGCAGAGAGCTAAATGGAGAGCGGCAGTCAAGTAATGAAAGCAGTCTTTGTCGCATCGCGACCGACAGCATGATGATGATGATGATGAGGTGAATTTTGCAAATGTGTTAACCACCACCAAATATCTTCAATCCCTTCTTGAGAAATAGTCCTTTTTCTCTCAAATTTACCTTTGGTACGAGCCAAAGCTAAATTCTTATCAATTTCGAGTGTTTTAATGTGAGCTTTTCCATATGAAATAGCTGGAGCGTAAGCTGTCATTGAACCTACCAAAATGGCAACTTGTCTAATTTTTGGTTTATTCAAAGCAAGCAGTTGTTCTGCAGTGGCTTTAAACTTATCTTTCTTTTGTGGTGTAAGTGTTATCGTCATCTTAACCATGTCAATAATGAATCCTAAACATTTTAAGTTCTTTGTTGGTGTAAAAACTGATTTTGTTTTATTAATAAAAAATCCTAATTTTGTAAATGTTTGACAAAGATCATTTACTGCTTGTTGACACACTTGTTCTGTGTGGGCAACAATGAAATAATCATCAATGTAAGGAAACATAATATGTACATTACCAGTGAAAAAATTGTTTTTTTTAAAGCAATTTTGTAAATAATCGGGGTGCAGAAGCTAGTCCATTTGGCATACATGTAAGCTCATAAAATTGGTCATCCCAAATAAATCGCAGTAACTTCCCATCTTATTTATAAATAGGTATAGTATAATAAGCATCTCTTAAATCGACACTTGCAAGCCAAGAATTAGGCGTAACTAGATCCCTCGCTGTCTCTAGTGAAAACATATTAAAATGTTTATATTGCACCATTTCATTTAACATAGTTAAATCCAGAATTAGTCTAATATCTCCATTAGGTTTAGGTCTAGAAAAAATATTAGAAATAAATTATCCTTCAACATGAGTGACTTTTTCTATAATTCCTTTATCACAAAATTTATTCACTTCTCGTGTTAATTCTCGTTTATCATTTGAATCAAAACGGTAAGGAAAAGGTACTCTAGTTTGCTTTGGGTCAGTAATTAAAGGAATTCTGACCCCTTGTACAATACTCAAAATTGTTTGATTATCTGTAATATTTTGCCATTCAGGAACATAATTGTTAATGTTACCCGCTCTGAAAACGCTTACTATTGTTTGCGTAGTTGCCTCTGCTTGTTCCCTGGATGGGAGAACGGCTTCTGGTGAGGCTGGTTCTGTTTGAACGGCCTATTGCTGTCGTTCCAGCCGAATGACTGCCTGTGTCCTCTGCCTCGCAATTGGTAACCATAGCTCCCGTCAGTTGCGAAGCGGCCTAGTTGCCCTGTGCGGCGACCTCGAAAATCCTGTTTTGATTTGCGAAAGCAGCTTGGGTTATTGTCGATCTTCTTACCGTCCAAATGTTTGCCGCACTTGGATCCAGTTTCTAACTGTTTAAACAGGTATTGCAACTGACCTCCAAACATTTTGGTCTTGTCGAGAGGTTTTCCTTTGATGGGTTTGGGAGGCAGAAAAGCGTGTATTCCTTCCCATCATTGTCTACTACTTTCTTTGAGCGTGCTACCTCCTTTCCAGCGTCAGTGCAAACCACCTTAAAGATGTTCTCGAACCTTCTGTACGACAAGAAATTACTTGTCGCTGTCAGCAAGGCAATGCTGGAATCTATGTCAGCACACAGAGTTTGGAAACGATTTTCCATCATCATCCTATTTGCCACCGGAGCCATTGCTGCTAGAGCTGCCAATACACCTTTGTGACTGTGTGTAGACAGGACTCAAACCTTTTCCTGTCATCACTCAATTTCACATGACCGTCCATTTCTTTATCTGCTGACTCGGGAACGCCTTTGATCCCGGTGTACTGCTCAGCCAGCTTCGTGATTACTTCGGCTGGCTTGAATGTGTGGAAGTGTCCTCGTATGGTCTTCCTCATCAGCGTGCAAGTATTTATCTTCTTTTTCTTTTCGATCTCTATCTTTTTCACTACTTTTCCACCGATTTTGACATATTTGCCAACTCGCTCAGTGTCAGACTCTTAATCAGTCGACGTTGAGTCTGCCGATGAGTCTGAAGAAGAAGACTTGCTTCTCTTCTTCTTTTTCTTCTTAGACTTGCTCTTTTTCGTCTTTTTGACTGCAGTGGCTTTGGCACAAGCTTTGTAGTATTCGTCTCTGTCAGAAGAGTCTACCTTTCTTTTATGTTTCCTCTTTCGAGAGGGAAAGTCCACTTCTTCTGAGTCGTCCGTGGACAGTTCCTGATCTGACCAGTCCTCCCAATCAGATTCCTCCGATATGGCTTGTTTATGCCGCTCTTGTTGTGGCAACATCTCGTCCAGGCATTGCTGGACTAGTCGGGTAACCCTGTCGTCTAAATTAGACGGCCCTGGGTCAGGCGACTGCTCCCGTGAGTTAGTTGACCCCATTCCAGGCATCGCGTCACCTTCACTGAGCGCATGTGATGCATCGGTTTTACTGTGCTTTGCCGCCATCTCGTCCGTCTGAAAAACACGAAAAAGGAATTTTTGTCAGAATGTGAGGGAAAATGTGCAAAGCAACAGGTAGGTACTAAATCCGTATTTACATCGGCTTTAATACAGGCGTTTGTAAACTAAAGTCGTGTCGTAAGGTCTTCGGCCGGACAAACCAAACCGAAACCAAACGAGGGGAAGGGACCAGTGTATCGCTCCCTCCCACACTCTCTGTTCCATACACTTCTCCCTCCTGCGGCTACTGCACCAGCAAGTTGGAGAAAATGCTACGGAACTCAGAGGTACGCCTAAATATGGGGAATCCATAAAAGAGACCCAGGATAAAATCCAATGGCGAATCCATAAAAGAAACCCAGGATTATCCAAGCGATGACTGGCTCCAGCCAGTCACCTCTCCGTTCGGCAAGGGGCGGCAAAAAACATGATGACTGGCTCCAGCCAGCCACCTCTCCGTTCGGCAATGGGCGGCATCTAATAACACGAAAAACTTAATAATAGAATAATAATAACAAACAGGAATATCAGGATAAAAATGATATTACGTAAAGGTCTCCCTAGCCTGCGGCTAGCCAGAGGCGGTATACCGAGGTAAAATAGATTAGTTAGACGAATCTTACCTGGGTATAGATGATGGATAACTATTGTTTTACCGAGGTAGGAGCCTCGGATAGACGTGGGCGAGGGCCCACCCACCACGCCCTTCCACGTCTATTCAATCACTTGTACCAAGATTAGGTCAGATGACCATAGTTTTTGTTTATTAGAATCATTTTTATCCTGAATTAGTAGGTAAAGATTGCTGGACCCGGATGTGCTTCCTTCTCCCTCGCCCACGTCTATCCGAGGCTCCTACCTCGGTAAAACAATAGTTATCCATCATCTATACCCAGGTAAGATTCGTCTAACTCAATTACCTCAGTACGCCTCTGGCTAGCCTCAGGCTAGGGAGAAGGAAGCACATCCGGGTCCAGCAATTAGTATAATTTACTCACAACGGGAGGACGTTGTGGTTAAAGCTCGAGCGTTTTTTTTTACCTAAAACGACGGAAATTTGAGTAAGTACGTTGTTTTGGGTTGTTATTGTGATGTATAAAGCAATGCTCCATGTTATTAACACGAAAGTAAACCTTTTTAAGGTAGTTTTATTAATGTTTTTCGTGTTATTAGATGTATGTGGTCTACAATTGGTATGACAATAAAGCGAAAACTTGACTTTTTCTCACCTTTCTCTTTTAGTTGGTTAGTAGCCTCTGTGCTATAGGTTGAGGCTTCTCTAGTCGCTTGTGATAATGTTTTGCAAACGATCTAGCGGTTTTCCATCCTGCGTGAGCCAGGATCCGTTTCACGGAGATGCCTAGTAATCTGGCCTTAGATACCATCGCACCACGTGTAGAGTGCGATGAATATCTGTTTGTGTTGACTCCTGAAAGTTTTAACACAGTCATGGTCCATCGGGCGAGGGTGTCCCTTGAAATGCCCTTGTGTGGCTTAATAAAGCTCACCAAAAGCTTCTTATTGTTCTTGTCTTGGATATATATGTCCGTATTGCGGAGACTACACATAATTTTCGATCCTCTGTGAAACTAGTGACACTGATTGTCGACAGGGGATCACCTAAACGATTTGATTTCAACAAGGTAGTTAAATCAAACGTTGCTTCCTTGTTATTGATTTCAAGACCATTGAGCGACAGGGCGACTATAGTTTGGCCCCTGTGTCCTGTAACCAGCAGAAGAAGCAATGCTACTTTGAACCCTAATAGCTTAACGTCCAGGAACTTATTCTCTGGCCATTCTTTGAAGAGTTTAAACACAAGAGAGACATCCCAAAACCTATTATATTTTGGTTTAGGAGGGTTCCTCTGATAAATTGATCGTACGATCCAGCAAATAACATGGTGTTTACCCATTGTTTCTCCATTAATCCTAGGTAGGATTATTGACAGCGCACATCTAGCTGCATTGATAGCGCCATATCCTAAACCTTCGTCTTCTAAGAAACGTAGGAATCGTCCTACCTGTGATATCGTCGGGTTCATTGGCTTAACTTTCTTAAGTAAGCAATATATACCCCATTTCTTTAAATAGGTTGTATACATTTTCACAGTCCCCTTCCTCCACGCGTGAGATACCAACCGTTGTTGTGTAATCTTGTCCAAGCCGAATTGTTCCAAGTACTTATTTAAAAAAGGAATGCTACCAAAGGAGTCGTCGACACGTTTCCGTGGCGCGCTAATGGTCCCTGATGTTTCAGGTTTCCTCAGTATCTTGGGAAGCGTAGGCTGCTTTTGGCCGTCGCGACTAATCTCGCTAGCCACGGTTGAGTGTCCCATTCGGGGACGATGAGGATGGCGTGTGTTTTCTCCATTTGTATCTTTCTGGCGACTTTGCTAATAATGGTAAAAGGGGGGGAAATGTAAAAGAAATGAGTTTGCCAATTTAGCGAGAAGGCATCTATGTGCCATGCATTTGGTTCGGGGTGCCACAAAACATATTTGTCCAGTTTAAAGTTATTACGCGAAGCAAATAAATCTATATCCGGCCAGCCCCATGTCTTACAGATCTCTTTGAAAATTGATGGGTTTAGTGACCACTCTAAGTGGTCATGGAAATGGAGACTCATCTTGTCTGCAAGACAATTCTGCGTACCGGGTATGTGTGTTATTGTCAACCAAACCTCAAACCTTTGAGCCCAATTCCAAATGAGTAGTGCCATTTCGTTACACTTTATTGATTTTGTACCTCCCATATTTCTGACATAAGCCATCGCCATGGTGTTAACCGTAAGGATACATACATTATTTTTCGGTACTTTAACAAGGCTGGTTAAACCTAAGTAAATGGCTCTTAATTCTAAAACATTAATATGATCGGAAAATTCCGATTCTAGCCATCTTCCTCCCGTTGCTACATCATTTCGATGTGCCCCCCAACCTTGCAGTGACGCGTCAGTTGTAACCGTAGTATTGGGCTCACCCATTCTAATGGGATTGGGAGAGTTATCAAAGTGACTTAGCCACCAAGAAATGTCGGCTAGTCCGTTCTCAGAGATAAACATTTTCTTTTCAACATTACCCTTTGCTCGGGGCAAAGCTAGATTTTTATCAATTTCCAGGGACTTAACATGTGTGGCCCCATATAAAATAGCAGGGCTGTACGAAACCATTATACCGATTAACACGGCGACCTCTCTTATCTTTGGCCTAGAAGTGTCTAACAGCTGTATCGCTGTGTCCCGAAACTTATCTTTCTTTTGTTGTGTAAGTGACACGGTCATAGCCGTCGTGTTTAAAATGAAACCTAGACACTTAAGCTCCTTAGTAGGAGAAAAAACAGATTTCTTATCATGTATGAAGAAACCCAAGTTTGAGAAAAGTTGACATAAATCGTGAACGGCGAGCTCGCATTGTGTGAAGGATTGTCCCTTAATGAAAGAATCATCAATGTATGGAAACATACAATGACCAAGTTTTGCCATTTGTGAAAAAAAGGTTTCAACAACTTAGTAAAAAGGCGTGGTGCACACGCCAAACCATTTGGTAGGCAGGTAAATTAAAAAATCTGCCCATTCCAGACAAATCTTAAATATTTGCGATGTACCTCCTGAATAGGAACGGTATAATATGCATCTCTTAAGTCTACACTCGCTAGCCAACACTCTGGGGTAATCAAATCGCGAGCTGTTTCCAAGGAAAACATTTTGAAATGTTGGTATTCAATGATTTCATTTAATTTAGTTAAATCTAAGATCATTCTTATGGTCCCATCTGGTTTAGGACTGGAGAAAATATTTTAAATGAATTCACCTTCAGTATGTTTAACTCTTGTGACGATACCTTTGGCTTCAAAAAGCATAACCTGTTCATTTAGTTGAAATCGTTCTTGCGAATTGAATTTATATGGAAAAGGTGCTCTTTTCTGGACAGGTAATTGTGTGAAAGGAATTTGAATGCCTTTAACAATACTAAGAACATCTGGGTTTGTGGTTAATCGTTGCCATTGATGTAAATAATTAACAATGTTGCCCGCTTGAAAATTGCTTACGTGAGTCTGTGTTTCCTCTGTGACCATTTCAGGGCCAGGAGGCTGAACAGTTTGTGTGGCGTTCTCTACTTGTTCCCTGGTTTGGGGAACTGTGGCTTGGGAACAAACTCCCTTTTGTAACCGCGGTTGTCGTTCCAGTTTGAGGGTTGAATAAGTAGTCTTAGTAGATAAATCCTGTTGGAGCAACTCACAAACGTCCTCCCGTTGTGAGTCACTTATGCTAATTGCTGGACCCGGATGTGCTTCCTTCTCCCTAGCCTGCGGCTAGCCAGAGGCGGTATACCGAGGTAAAATATATGTATATATGTATATATATATAGATATAATGAATACAATTCAACATACATGTTTCTTTTTAATAAAAGATATTCCGTTTAGTCCTTAACCGACTCAAATATTTGATATACTAATAATGTAAAAATCAAAGTCAACAAACTTGAATTCTCCTTGCCATTTTATTCCAATGTTTATATCCTGTGACGAAATGACTGCCCAGTTATTGGCTAGGATACGCATGCATTACATCAGTATATCAGGTGACCAAGATTCTGACTAGACAGGTGAAGCTTTCCACATGGATACACAGAATTTTGTCTATCTATGCCAATATATGGAATAAACTCCCAGCTGCAATAAGAAATGCAGAAAACATAGTGGTGTTTAAAAAACTACTAAAAAATAATGTAACCTAGAAAAATTAACACGGTATGATAAAATGCACACAAAAACTAAAAATGAATTGTTGGTAAATAAACTAACACAAAGTAAGATAAAAAGTCAGATTTTAACTGCAATCGACAGTTACAACCCGTAAACAATAAACAACAACAAACTTCAAAATTATTCCTAATACTAAATTCAAAAGATTTGAATCAAATTGGACTAGTGCGGCCCAGCGGTGAAAACAAGTCTTAACACCCTTTTCCTTTCTGGGCAGGGCAAATTCATCATTCATCATTCAAATTTATTGCTTAATAAATGTTGCTGTCCATATTTGATTCCATCTTTAACCATATTGTTATAAAAACCTAACATAATTTACTTTGAAATTCTTCTGGTACAAGGTCCAGGCCTTCATATAGTTCGTTTGGAGCAATTGCCTGATCAAACTGAGTTAACCCAATCTACTTCTGTCAATCTTAGTGCTTGAAGTAGCGGTATGGGTATGGTTCTGCCTGTTCCATTCAATAAGTAACTGGGGTTGCAAAATAATAACATCAAAAAGTAAAAATCAACATATTAAAACATAAATGAAAACCTATTCACATAAAATATGAACCAGCAGTAAAGTTTAAATGGATATCTGCTATCCGTTCGCAACAGTTAAATACCTATAAATTTAATTTAATTAAAACTATTTAAAAAGGAATTATGAGCAACCGGAACAACAGACCAAACAAATTTTAAGTGAACGTCCATAAAGGAATAACTAAAAGCTTGTAAAGTTCAGGACTATTATGACATTATATTAAGCTAGACTTGTTCCTCTTTTTACATCCATTCCCACCTCTTTTAATTCCATACCATTTAAATACTGTGAAGTCCCTTTTAAACCAAATGTAGTAAATATTTATTTGTCAATAAGGCTTACTCACTGAATATTCATACAGGGAGGAGCAGGAAAAGGTGTAGCAGGATTACTGTGATGCCATTCTTCGAGCAGGCATTTCAAATTGGTGTTCTGGATCAAATATGGAAGAAAATAATTAGAATTATATTAAGGTTTGTCTAAATCAATATTATCAAGTAGCTGCAGAAGAAAACATTAACATTTTTATATGTGCAAACATCGAACAGAAAATACACTCATAAACACGCTCTTTCATGAAATAGAAAATGAAAGGCATGAGTAATTGGCAAAATCCTATTGTGACAACTACACAGTGGCCACAGTTGAACCATTACATACACATTAGTGATGTAGTACTAGTTCGGTGTATTATCTATTAATATTGAGATTGATTGATTGTGATTTTTACACGATATCGGCAGCAATGTTTATATTCATTTCGAAAACGTGTAGAAGTTATTTTGTCATTTCACTTTTCTGAGAGAAAAAAATGCATCCATCACCTTTAAATGCTAATACAAAAACTCACATGTAATTCTAAAATTGTCAAATATGATGGTAACACATAGTCCTTAACCGACTCAATAATCAGGTAAGATTAGAGAAGGGGATACAGTCCCACTGTCCTCGGGAACTCTCAAATGTGTTCCTGCTTTACATTGATGAAGACGGTCGTGTTATTTTATATATATGTATATAGATTAGTTACAAGAATCTTACCTGGGTATAGATGATGGATAACTATTGTTTTCCCGAGGTATAAGCCTCGGATAGACGTGGGTGAGGGAGAAGGAAGCACTTCCGGTCCAGCAATCTTTACCTACTAAATTCAGGATAAAAATGATTCCTAATAAAAAATAATAATATAGTAATTGTAATGTTTTCTTGGTACAAGCCAATTGAATAGATGTGGTAGGGTGTGGTGGGTGGGCCCTCACCCACGTCTATCCGAGGCTTATACCTCGGGAAAACAATAGTTATCCATCATCTATACCCAGGTAAGATTCGTCTAACTAATCTATTTTACCTCGGTATACAGCCTCTGGCTAGCCGCAGGCTAGGGAGACTTTACGTAATAGCATTTTTATCCTGATATTCTATTATTTATCGCTTATCTCTTTTAACAAGCATGTAATATTAATTGTATATGATAATGAAGTGAGATTGAAAGTTTTTTGTGTGTCTCACCTTTATCATCTAGTCTTGGAGCAATCGTTTTGCAATCCCACTTGACTTTTCCAGTCTTTTGTTGTAATGTTTTGCAAACGATCTGGCTGTTTTCCATCCCGCATGTGCCAGGATTCGTTTTACCGAAATCCCTAGCAATCGAGCTTTTGAGACCATTGATCCCCTTGTTGAATGCGAGGCGTATCGTTCCGTATTAACTCCAGCTAGTGTTAACACCTTAATTGTCCATCGCGCGAGGGTATCCCGCGAGATGCCCTTATGTGGCTTAATAAAGCTTATCAACAATTGTCTTGAGTTTCTTATACTTTTAGTCTTGGATAAATACGCCCGTATGGCTGATACGACACATAGCTTCTGATCCTCGGCGAATCTTGTGACACTCACTGTTGACAGGGGATCTCCCAAACGATTTGATTTTAATAAAGTTGTTAAATCAAACGTTGCTTCGGTCTTGTCTATTTCGAGACCAGTTAGCGAAAGGGCGACTATTGTCTGACCTCTGTGTCCTGTTACTAACAGAAGGAGCATCGCTACTTTAAAACCTAATTGTTTTATGTCCAGATGTTTGTTGTGTGGCCATTGTTTAAATAATTTAAACACTAGCGACACATCCCAGAAACGATTGTATTTCGGTTTCGGGGGGTTCCGTTCATATATAGAACGTGAATGATGTGGTGTTTCCCTATAGTCTGTCCATCTATTCGTGGGATAATTATAGATAAGGCACATCTCGCCGCATTAATGGCTCCATAGCCTAACCCTTCATCTTCTAGCATCCTGAGAAACCTTGCTACCTGGGATATAGACGGGTTCATAGGTTTCACTTTCTTGATTAGGCAATGCACGCCCCACTTCTTTAAGTATGTGGTATACATCTTGACTGTTCCTTTCCTCCACGCGTGTGACACCAACCGTTGTTGAGTGACCTTATCTAACCCGAATTGTTCTAGATATTTATTTAGAAAAGGAATGCTAGCAGCGGAGTCGTTGATACGTTTCCGTGTCGTGCCAGGGGGGCCTTGGTGCATCAGGTTTCCTCGGGATCTTCGGAATCGGAGGCAGCCTTTGGCTGTCGACATTAACACCGCTAGCCACGGTTGCGTGTCCCATTCGGGGACGATGAGGATCGCGTGCGTTTCCTCCAGTCGTATCTTCCTTGCTACTCTGCTTATGATGTTGAATGGGGGGAAAATGTAAAAGAATTCATTTCGCCAAATCATTGAGAAGGCATCTATGTGCCATGCATTTGGTTCTGGATGCCATGACACATACCGTTTTAATTTAAAATTATTTCTGGAAGCAAATAAGTCTATTGTGGGTTTACCCCATCTTTGACAAATTTAGTTGAAAATGGTTTTATTTAGTGACCATTCAAGGTGGTCATGGAAAATCCTACTCTTTTTATCTGCCAGAGTGTTTTGTATCCCTGGAATGTGTGCCACCATTAACCATACTTTGTATTTCTGCGCCCAGTTCCAAAGGAGTAGTGCTATTTCATTACAGTGTTTTCACTTCATGCCTCCCATGTTCCTGACATAAGCCATAGCTGTTGTGTTATCAGTTAGAATGCGAACATTGTTTTTCGGTACTTTTACTAGGCTCGCTAAACCTAGGTAGATAGCTCTTAATTCTAGAACATTTATATGATCTGAACTCTCACTTTCTAACCATCTCCCTCCTGTCGCTACATCATTGCGATGTGCTCCCCAACCTTATAACGAAGCGTCAGTCGTAACGACCGTGTTGGGTTCTCCCATCCTAATGGGATTGGGAGAGTCAGTAATATGTTCCAACCACCAGAGGATATCTGCTAATCCTTCGTCTGAAATAGTCATTTTCTTTTCGAAATTACCTTTAGCTTGTGCTAATGCTAGATTTATGTCTATTTCCAATGACTTTATGTGCGCTCCCCCATATAGAATAGCTGGACCATACGATATCACAATGCCGATAAGGACGGTGACCTGTCTTATCTTTGGCCTATATATGTCTATCAACTGGTTGGCTGTAACCCGAAACTTATCTAGTTTCTGTTGTGTAAGCGACACCGTCATTGTTTTGCTATTTAAGATGAACCCTAAGCATTTTAATTTTGTTGTCGGGAGAAACAGACTTATTTTTATGTATGTAAAACCCTAGCAATGTTAAAAGATGGCATAATTCTGTGACTGCTTTTTGGCACTGATCAAAAGTCTCTCCCATAATAAACGAGTCATCAATATATGGAAACATAGTGTGTCCTTGCCATGCCATTATTGAAAAACTTGGCTTTAGCAATTTGGTAAACAGACGGGGTGCACAAGCCAACCCGTTGGGTAAACACGTAAATTCGAAAAGTGTTTCATGCCAAATGAATTTTAAGAACTTTCTGTCGTTCTTACATATTGGTACCGTATAATACGCGTCCCTTAAGGGGCTGTCACATTAGGTTTTTTTGCGGGAGCGTACGGCGGCGTAGGCGCGTTACGTCATATACGTCGGCATACGCCGTAATACACTACACGTACGCTACACATACGCTATGCATAGGCCATCATGTGCCAGCCTATGCCGTCGTACGCCGCCATACGCTTTCTCCCATCCGTCCGTCCAAATTTTTTTGTGCATGCTAAAAAAAATCTCGACCTACGGGAGCGTATGGTTCATACGCTACTCATACGCTGGCATACGCTCCTCGTACGCTAGGGGTACGCCGGCGTATGCTACGCATACGCTCAACTTGCGTCACCGGCGTATCTCTAGCGTATGTAGCGTACGCATAACCTACGTGTTACGTATTCGAGCGTACTCCTAGCATACTCCTAGCATATGCACAGCATATGCACAGCGTATTCAAAGCGTATGCCATAGGTCTCGACATCGATCTGAGCCGGGTTAACGGACATGTTTGGACCGTCCTACATGTTTGCACCGTCCCATTTCTTCATATTTCTCATGGAGACTGCTTCCTAACAGGTCCGCCGTTTATTAATGCTGCAGTTCTGCAGCCAGTGACTGCTAGGTCACAAACCCCCCAATAAGTAAGTAAGCCTAACAGGTATTATATAATAATAATAATAATAAACCTAACAGGTATCTAAGGTCGATATGTAGGATAAAATCTAGGTACATGTGTGTGTAGTGGGTGTGTGTGTACATGTTTGCACCATCCCATTTCTTCATATTTCATATGGAGACTGCTTCCTAACAGGTAGTTGCTTTTGATAGTGGTTGGAGCACATGTTTGGACCGTCCTACATGTTTGCACCGTCCCATTTCTTCATATATCATATATGGAGACTGCTTCCTAACAGGTAGTCGCTTTTGATAGTGGTTGGAGCACATGTTTGGACCGTCCTACTCTGGATGCCACACAAATATTGAACACTAATTATTCAGTTTATTTAAGATAAGATACGCTTTGCATACGCTAAGCATAGGTTCCGCTTAGGTTATGCATACGCTACTCATACACTCATATGCTACGCATACGCTACTCGTATGCTACTCGTATGCTACTCGTACGCTACTCGCACACTCCACATGCCAATCAAAACTGTCAAAAAATGTCACAGCACGCTCCCATACGCTCCTCATACGCTCCTCGTACGCTCCGCATAGGTTCCACATACGCTCAAAACCACCCGAGAGGTCACCAAAGGTCATCATAGGCCGGCACACGCAGGACTTACGTAGGTTTTCAATACGCTCCCGCCATACGCCGTAATGTGACAGGGCCTTTAAGTCAACACTGGCTAGCCATGAATCGGGAGTAATCAAATCTCGAGCTGTTTCCAGTGAAAACATTTTGAAATGCTGATATGCCACTATCTCATTTAACTTGGTTAAGTCTAAAATCATTCTTATTTCGCCATTCGGTTTCGGTCTAGAAAATACATTTGAAATGAATTCACCTTTCGTATGCGTACCTGCTCTATAATGCCTTTTGCTTCAAAAAGATTCACTTGAATACTTATTTGTTCTTTTTCTTCGGCATTAAAGTTATATGGAAACGGGATTCTCTTTTGTTTAGGCATTTCAGTAAATGGGATTTTAACTCCTTTTACGATGTTCAGAATTTCCTTATCTATTGTAATGTTCTGCCACTGCTCTAAACAATTTATGATGTTTCCTGCTTTAAACATGCTTATGTAAGTTTGTGTCTCCTCCGTAACCATGTCCGGGGCTGATGGCTGGAGTGTTTGTGTGGAACTTGTTATTTGTTCCTTGGCCTGGGGAACTGGGGTTTGGGTGTGAACTCCCTTTTGTATCCCCGGTTCTCGCTCCAGTTGGATGGCTGACGGTCTCCTCGGCCTCTCCCTCGTGGGCTGAATCCGAAGGATGGACCTCCCCTTGTCGGTCTGCCTCCCCTTCGGAACCGAAAATCCGAACGTGGTCTCCGGAACCTGGCGGAGTTGTCAAACTTCCCGCCTTTTGTGTCAGTGTTGTTAGCACTCTTGTTGTCTACTTCTACTTCTTTGTAAAGGTGAGCCAACTGTCCCCCGAACATCTTGCTCTTGTCTAAGGGTTTCCCCTTGACTGGTTTGGGGGCTAAGCACAGAGTGTACTCTCTGCCATCGTTGGCGGTGACTTTCTTAGATCTGGCTACTTCCTTGCCAGCGTCGGTGGTAACTGACTTGAAAACGTTTTCAAATCTGCGGTTAGCCATGTAGTTGCATGCCGCTGTAAGTAACGCAATGTTACGATCCATGCCCCGTGCCAACGAGGAGAACTTATTCGCCATTTGCATGCGGTTAGCTACAGGAGCGACTGATGTTAGCGCTCCCAAAACCGCTTTGTGGATAGTGCAAAGGACGGTTTCAAACCTCCGGCGTTCGTCCGAGAGGTGGATACCAGCATCCATCTCTTTGCTGAGAGTTTCTGGGATCCCTTTGACACCCGAAATCTGTTCAGTCAATTTATTGATCACTTCTACCCGTTTGAAAGTGTTGAAGTGACCCTTAATGGTCTCCCTCATCATCGTAGTTGTGTGGACTTTATTTGCCTTTGGTTTTGCACACTTTTTGCCCACTTTCACTCCTATCTTTGCGTACACACCCGCGCGTTCTGTGTCCAAATCAGACTCAGTTGAGGAGGAATCTTCGGGCGAGTCCATGGAGGAATCCTTCTTCTTCTTCTTTATCTTCCTCTTAGACTTTTTCGATTTCTTGGCCTTGGAAGCCTTTGTAAACTCGTCCCCAGAGCTGCTCACTGTTTTCCGCTTCCTTTTAGCGACTTTCGGTTTCGGAACCTCGTAAGCCGACTCCGTGTCGTCGTCGTCGGAAAAGTATTCCCAATCATCATCCGGAATGGGTGGAGGAGAGGCTCGGGCCATCGCCTGGATATGCCTCATCTTTTGGTCCATGATTTTTTAAATTGTGGCCTCCAAATCCCCTGGACGGATTTGATCGTCGCTGTCCCTATCAGACGGTAAGTCTGCTCCGGGCTGCGGTGACGGCGGAGCCGTGTGTGCCGGTGATGAGTCATACGCAGTAGGTGTGTGACCCTCGGCTGCCGCTGGCGGTGCTTTGTTGCGCTTAGTGGCCATCGGTTTCTGTAACAAAGGAAAGTGTTACTAATCACCGGAATCCTCTCAACTGAACACAATAATTGTGACCCCAGGTAAACCTGGGTTGAGGTATAAATGGTACAGATTTACGTCTTTTGCAACATTCTCAGTACAGGCGTGTAAGCTAAGTTTATGCCGTAGGTGTGGTATCGAAAGCAACCAGACGGGGGGTCGGTCATAGACCGCCCTCGCTCTCTGTTCCATACACTTCTCCCACCCGCGGCTTCTGCGTCAGCAAGTTGGAGAAAATATTATGAAACTCGGAAGCTCGCCTCAAAAATCCGGTCTGGGGAGTCTATAAAAGAAACCCAGGATCATCCCCAACAAAACCCTCTATAGAGTTCGGAGGAATTTCCTTAGATGTGACTCGGGTCAACATCTCTCCCTGTCTGTATACAGGTGTCGATAGAACAAAGGAGTATCGGTTTCGATTGTGACACAAGCAAGCATTGTTCTATCCTCGTGTTAAAAAACATGTTTAAAGTCCAAAAGGGACCTGAGAAAGTTCTGAACTTTCATAATGTGATGCTATAATGCATCAGTTACAAGTTAAACTAAGTTTAAAATACTTAGTTAGATTTAGTCGGTTAGTAGATAAATCCTGCCGGAGCAACTAAGCGAACGTCCTCCCGTTGTGAGTTGCTTATGCTAATTGCTGGACCGGAAGTGCTTCCTTCTCCCTAGCCTGCGGCTAGCCAGAGGCTATATACCGAGGTTAAAATATATATATATATTATTAATCAAAGACAGGCAACACAATAATATTTGGCTCACAACTGGCATTCTGTACACCTGCCGTTCTTCATTGACACAAGTTCACATCTGCTGGCCAACTGCCCTATTCCTGACCGGCTTAATACACCTTCTTCCAACCAGACGGGGTGGCCGAATGAGTAGAGTGTCCGTCTCCTGTTTTGGAAGATCGGGAGATTCAAACCCATAAGTTTGCGGTTTCGAATCCTGGTCGAGTCAAACTAATGACTTAAAAATCGATACTTGTCGCTTCCTAGCCTGCCACTCGGCATTATTAGGATATGGCAAGGACTGGTTGGCTCAGTGTCAGGATAATGTGACTGAGTGGGATATCAGGTCATGGTGGTGGTGGCCTGGTTTCCCAGTGGGGTAGCACTATAAAGTTGCCATGAGTGCGCACTTATTTGACATATCTAACCTAGGTACTGATGCACTTATTAAGCATTTGTTTCTGGGTAGAAGGCAATACTGAGTCAATTTAACAGAATCTGTTACTGCAGAAGTCTATGGTGTCAGAGATTTGGCAAGCTTGCCAAAACTAATTTTCCATGTTTGCGCTCAAAATCTCAAAAGTTTACCATTTAAAATAAAAGTAACTTTGAACTAATGTAAAGTAGATACTAGTGATCAATCTAATATATTTATTTATACCAGAAAAAATACAGAAATTCAAAACCATCGGACTATGTAACTTTAATTATGCCGAGCGCCAGGCTAGGAAGTGACAAGTATCAATTCTGAAGTCATTGGTTTGACTGGACCAGGGTTCAAATCGCTATTAGTGCGCACTGTCATAAGTCGGTATCCGTCCTGATATTACCTTAGATGTTGCTAGGACGTAAAACAACAACAAACAGGGATTATCAATTAACTCACAAAATGAAACAACTCGTGCTGGAAATGCCCAAGAAAACTTTTTATTAATGATTACAAGTAGAGCAAATAAGATATATTTAAACTAACCAAAATTGAGGTACTATATTTAATACTGGATATGAGACAATATTGTTATCTTGGGGAGGTGGTGGATGCACAGAGAGGGTGCTGTCATCAAGGACGGCACCGGAAGTAGCAGAGGTGTCGCCCCCTAGTGTGGATATGTTGAACAATAGCACTGTGTACCATGGGCCGCGTTCAAGGTCCGTCTTGGCGATACTTTTTGGCCTATTTCCGTTCAGGGTGCATCTTGGCGACAACTCCCTTTTCAGATAGGAGACAAAAAGCACCTCAAAAATGGCCACCGTATCCAGTTGTTCACAGCACAGCATTTCCATTGCAAATGGCCGCCGCCTATGGGGGCGGCCATTTTCGAGACAACAAACTTGCTTTTGCCATTCAGACTAGTGTGACATCAGTGCCATCTCCGAGGCGCCTCCGAGACGAACCTTGAACGCGGCCCTGATACAAGGGGAGTGGGTCCATTACAGGCTATTACAGTATTAAGCTTTGTTCACACGGGCAAAGTTTATGTCGACTTAGACAAGTCGATTTATATGAATCGATTTAGTGTCGTGTCCACTCACGGAGCGGTTTAAGGCGGAAATCAATATCTGCACATGAGCAAGTCCAGACTAACCAGCGCCAGTTTCGCTTAGTCGACGTCGGCACGAGAGAGTGTGCGTTCGACCTAGATCTGTTTCGACTGAATCGTATTGTTTTGGAATGATCAAAACTTCTGCTGGGCAGTGAAACCCTAAAAATAAATGATGAAAAAAATATATGTGCACAGCCTAGCAGTTTCATAGAGCAAATTTACCGGAAAGTCTACAAACTCAGGTCTCAACTGTGACGTGCTTAATCCGCCTCAAGTAAGTCGGTTGCGTTCACACGGGCGATATAAGTTGAATCATAAAATTTGGTTCATATAAACCACCTACTTAGGTGGTTTATAAAATCCGATTTATATGAGTCGAATCAGCCCTAAACCGCCTCAGCCACGCGTTCACACGCCAAATGTGAGCCAAACTAGGCAAGTCGATTTATATGATTCGAATTAACTGCCCCGTGTGAACAGGGCTTTAGAGATGTTAAAGGCAATCTTTCTCGTATCTGATTGGCTAATTATGTGTGGTTAACACTTGTTGCCGACGATGGGACACAGTGCACCTGCATGTGCTACAAATCTAACAGCATTGCAGTTATTGATACGGGGCGTCTCCCGTTTTGGCAGATCGTGGGATTTGAACCCACGGGTTCGAACCCTGATCGAGTCAAACCAATGACTTAGAAATTTATACTTGTTGCTTCCTAGACAGGCGCTTTGCATTATTAGGATAGGGCAAGGACTGGTTGGATCAGTGTCAGCACAACGTGACTGAGTGGGGTATAAGGTCATGGTGCTGGTGGCCTGGTCTCCCAGTGGGGAAGAACTATAAAGTCACCATGAGTGCGCACTGTCACAAGTCAGTACCCGTCCTGATATGACCTTAGTTGTTTCCAGGACGTAAAACTCCAACAACAAACCAACCGACAGCAGAGTAATACTGTCACATTGAACGTCACGTTATGTACAAGACTTAAGCCGTGTTCACACACACAACTTTAAGCCGAACTAGATAAGGCGAACTAGATGAGGTGAACTAGTGTCGTGTCCACACACGGGGCGGTTTAAGGTGGAAATCGATATCTGCGCATGAGCAAGTCAATACTAACCAGCGCCAGTTTCGGTTAGTCGACGTCGCCATGAGATCTAGATATGTATGGACTGAATCGTATTGTTTTGGAACGATCAAAACTTCTGTTGGCCAGTGAAAACCTAAAAATAAATCATGAAAAACATATCTGTACACCTCTAGCCGGTTCATAGATCAAATTATATTATATAGTGTGACGTGCTTAATCCGCTTCAAGTAAACCGCTACCGTCCACACAAGCAAGGTGGGCCGACTTAAGCTAGTTCGGTTCATATAAGCTACCTCGCGACGCGGTTTACATGTGGCGAACTAGTTGAGGCGAATCAGCCCTAATCCGCCTTAGCATCGCGTCCACACGGCGAATGTGAGCCGAACTAGACAAGGCAAACTAGTTGAGGTGACTTAGTGCCCGTGTGTGAACACAGCTTTAGTGTCATTGGTTTTGGACCAGTATAGTGCACAAAGCATTTGTAACTACACCAACATTCATATAGGCACACCACTTCTACAACTAGTTACACGGACGCCCGCAGCACACATGGGTGCCAATGCAAGCGCATGTGATGGCCCAGTGGTTAGAGCGTCCCCTTCCCGCGCAGGAGGATCGTGAGTTCGATTCCCGAAGTAGTAAAACCAGACATTGCCTAAATTTGCTGCCCATTGCCTTTACCTTTGGCATTACTAGGGTGTAAGTGATGACTGGATAATTTGACTGAGTGGGGTATGTCATGGTGGCCTGCAGTGGCAGTGGTATAGGATCTCAGTGGGGCAGCACTGTAAAGCCTTGGAGGAAATAACATTCAAAGTAGACAGTATACACGGTGGCACCATTAACCAAAAAAAACCCACAAAAAACCCAGGTCAGCAGAAAACGAGGCCTACTTCCGGTTCCGGTTATGAAATATCTACACACCCAAAACCAACTCAGGCCCACAATGCCTCACACCGGAAATAGGTCATAACGTCACGTGACTGAGGTACACAACGTTTACAGTTCTACGTCATTGTTTACGTGACAGGAAATGTAATTTCTTGTACATACAGGACAGCCAGTGCGTGGACCGTTATGGGCAGTGCCGGTGTGGCGGTTTCAGCCGTGTCCCGTACTCAGCCGTGTACCTATACTCAAACTCAAGGCATTGTCAATGGTCGTGAGTAATTTTCATACAGAAAATACAGAACAAGTGAAATATCTCTAAAAGCACACCACCTATTAACAAATCGCTTGGTACACATATAGAAAACATCTTCACCAAAAAGATTATATTAAATTTATAAGGTTAGGGTTCTTGATTTCTATTAATTTTGATTAAAACTAATGTTTTGCACTGCGCGTACCGTCAAACTCAAGGCATTGTCAATGGTGGTGAGCAATCTTCATACAGAAAATCCAGGAAAAGTGAAATATCTCTAAAACCACACCACCTAGAAACAAATCGCTTGGTACACATATAGAAAACATCTTTACCAAAAACATTATATTAAATGTATAAGGTTAGTGACTTAAGACCATTGACAATGCCTTGAGTTTGAGTATAGGTACACGGCTGAGTATGGGACACGGCTGAAACCGCCACACCGGATTTAGATGGAAGAGAGGCCGTAGGCTATTCCACTTGTGAGGCTATCCCAAAGGGCTATGACAGCGTCAACAATATTATACACCTTAGCCGGACCCTCCTAGATTTTGAGGCCCTACACTTCAGCCTCCCAAGCCTAGAGGGAAATCTTGCACTGGGCATGGGTCGGTAACATTATGTTTGTTACACTACTGTCCGTCTGTCACAACCTGTGTGATTAAAGTAGTACCCAAGACTATCATCATTAAAGCTGCATAGTCCGATGAATCATCAAATTTTCAAAACCAAAACAATTATCGATAATTGCTTGTACATATCTAACTTAGATACTAATGCACTTATTAAGCATGTCTTGCCACATACAAGGGAATACTGAGGCAAGTTAGTAGAACCTGTTACTGCTAATGTCTATGGTGTCAGAGTTTTGGCATGCTTGCCAAAACTAATTTGACATGTTGTACATCAAATATCTTAAAACCTAGCCATGTAAAATAAACAGTACTTGAAACTAACGTAATGTAGATTATAACAATCAATTTAATATATCTATCTCAGAAAAATGACAGAAACTCAAAACCATCGGACTTAGCAACTTTAAAGTGGCACGCATTAATGAATTCGCTTAAACTTATGGCAGAAGCAGCAAACCCGATACAACGTGCAGCCATTATTGTGCACACCACCAGTGGCGCGAAACACTGTCACTCGCGCACCGGACATTTTTATATACTACATATATATATATTATAGCTTGTACTACCGCATTTACGACCACACATATATTGCAGTTATGATCACACACCTTTTACCCTGGCCGAGGAATTTTCTTTTTATAGACCCCCCGTCCTTAAAGGGGTATTCAGACACAAATAAGATAGACATTGGGATGCACCTTTAACTATGAAGAACGCTGAACACATGAAAATTAGTGTTAGCTGCTCCTTTAAACCCCTATAGCAAGCTAGGTGCATATTGTTATAGATTGCCATCTGTAAATGGGTCATTCTCCGAAACTATGTACCACATATTTGGTTTCCGCATTACGTTGTTAATGATTAAGCCTTTTTTTGGGGGGTGGGGGGGGGGACGGGAGTGGGGGGGTAGTAAGTCAAGTAGTTATTGTTGACTGTGTATTAAGTATGTTAGCAATACTATGTGTATTTAATCTATCCAACAAAATGTATCCAAAATGTGTTTATATGATTTTATGCAAAAGTGAAAATGTGAGAATTTGCATATCGATTCCATGCATCTTACCCAAACTTTTTTTTGGTAATGTTCTTGTAAGACAATCATGTTTGCTTAACTGTGATCAATAAAATCTTATTTGAATTTGTTGTGTGTCTTAAAATGATATTATGGATGTGTGCTCAAATTATATTATCGATGGATGTTACATGGTTAATTTTTTTTTTTAATTCTCAATTTATATAGATCAAAATCAAAGGGTGAAATTTGTTCTTCAACTCTGACATCTGCACAACACGTAAACCTTCACATGAACATGGATTCTGCCGTGATTATTTGGAGTGTTTTGTTGCTATTATTTTGAATATTTTCAGTTTTTGTTTCCTTGTCACAAATGTGGTACCCAGTTGGGTTATTTTCAGAATGACCCCGATACAATGCTACACACGTAGCACAACAGTCACACTGATATTGTGGTTCCAATATGGGGATCAGCCCTCTAATTGTGGATGTCCGCTTGGCTCCGGCGAGATAAGGATCTATATACAAACAGTACGAGTTCAACATAGGCTACTCTTGACATGAAGGTGCCATCTTTAATCTGGAATGTCATCACACCTCTTCATTAACTCACTTGATCCTATATTATGATAGCCCGGACGTGATGGCTGAATGAGTTGAGCGCCCCCTTCCCATGTCATGGAATTTGAACCCAGCAGAGTATATCCAACGACATAAAATTGTAGACTTGTCGCTAGCGAGCCTGGTCCTCAGCACCACGAGGATGGGGCAAGCAGCAGTGGAATGAGGAAGACCAGTTGTCGGTGATTGAAATTCCCAATCTTAATCAATGAATGTAGCAACAAATAAATAAATTAAACACAGACATAGGTTATCGGTTATTTAGATAAGAAACAAAGAACTGCAATGTAGGTTTATTTTCATGAACCTCAATGACCTTATTAAACGATTGATTCCGCATGTGCAGATAAATGTAATATATACGCATCAGATAATATGATGCCATCTCCAGGGTAGGACAGTAACTTGTTCCCAATCAGGCAACTGACTGAATTTTCTACTTGCCCGAATGGGACAACTAATTGCCCAAGGCCAAGTCAGCCAATTGAAACTGAAATCTGCTACTGCAGATCTGAAAAATAATGATTTGCCTGTTCGGGCAGGTCACCCAAGAACTTCATCTGCCCGACCGAGTAAACTAGATGGCCCAGGCAACTGGGCCGTACTTATAGCCCTACCCCGATCTGAAATTAGATACTTTTCCACCGTGGATGATAAATATCACAATTCACTGCTTGATGAATGGCACACCTAGGAGTAAGCACCATCAATCCTCCCCCCAAACCCTCAGCCCACCAACCCTACTCAGCCCCTCAAACACATGTATTGAATACATTTGTTGGGAATTAAACAATGATCTCCAACAATAAAAATATTGCAATTCTACACTATACACTGACACATAATATATACATATATTATCTCATGATATCTATATTATTTCATATATGTAAGCTATATATACACATATATAGATGATTGGTATATATAATAGGTATATATATCTATATTAGGCCTCCAAAAATTGACTTAAAAAATTGTTTACTTTAATAATCACTAATTCCATGTAGATTGTAAAGAAATTGTTATGGAGCAATGAACACAAAAATAGGAATGCAAAAAAATTATCATTTTGAAGGTTTTACTGATGTTTATCTCAATATTCAAATTGGCGCTTACAGTTTTCTTTGCACCTGAACTCTTCACATATACATGTATACAGTTTATATATATATAACCACCAAAAAACACCGTGCAGTTCCTTGGATTCTTATTCTGCATCCTGAGAGTCCAGCATTGCTTGTTGTAGTATATATATACCCTTCCGTGTCTGTGTGTCGCCGCTGCCGTCAGGTCACCTGACCTGACCACTCATGCGCAGTGGGAGCCAGCCTACAGGAGCCCAGCATCCCGCACCATGCTGTAGAAGACGCCGGCCGGGTTCCTCAGCAGCTCGGTCGGGCTGGCGAACTCCACAATGTTGCCTGCATCCAGAACAGCAATCCTGCAAGTAACCAGCGCAAGATGACATCACAGGGCAAGAACCAATGACTTACCAAATTTATACATGTCGCTACCTATCTTGACGCTCGGCATCACTAGGATAGGGCAAGAACTGGGTTAGCTCAGTATGGGGATAATGTGACTGAGTGGGAAATCAATCGGGTCATGGTGCCAGTGGCCTGGTCTCCCAATGGGGTGGTACTATAAAGTTGCCATGACTGTGCACTGTCACAAGTAGGTGCCCATCCTGAAATGAATATAGATGTTGGCAAGATGTAAAACCCCAACAAACAAACAAACCCAGGGGAAGTCGCAAGAAACCACCAATAAGTCACAGCTGAGTTCCTGCTGTCTATTTGTGCAAAGGTGTTAAAATATGGTCGAATGAGTTGAGTGCCTGCCTCCTGTTTTGTCAGGTCATCACATTCAAACCGCTGGCTGAGTCAAACAAGGACTTAAAGAAATAATGCAGGCAGTGGCACTGACAGCCTGCAGGGACAGTGCGGAGAGTGCGTTTATGCACCTGTCATAGTCAATGATGGTGTTGAGGCAGTGTGCGATAGTGATGACTGAACAACAAAGACAGTAACAAACAACACTGACAGTGATACTCACAGCATGCAGTGACAGTGGGGAGAGCGCGTTTACACACCTGTCATAATCCATGATGGTGTTGAGGCGGTGTGCAATGGTGATGACGGTGCAGCCCCTGAACTCGGTGCGGACCGTGTTCTGAATGAGGTCATCCGTCTCCAGGTCCACGGCTGCAGTCGCCTCATCCAGCACCAGGATCCGCGTCTTCCGCAAGAGGGCGCGGGCCAGGCACACCAGTTGCCGCTGTCCCACACTGCACCGCCCACCAACACAGTGAAGAGACAAGGCAGTTAGTTAGAGACGCCGTGGTCCTTGGACTGATATAATTGTTTGATTGATTGATTGATTGATTGGTGGTTTCTTTACGCCGTGTCGGCAGCATAGGCCATTTTCACAGCGATACCTGATTGGTTATCTTGTGGTGGTTAGCACTTATTTTGTCAAAATTAAAACAACTACTTACATTTGATCCTATATATCCAACTTAGATACTGGTGCATTAGCTAATGATTTGGGACAGCATATACAGAATAACCAGTGAATTTATAAGCTCACCCCTTAGGACACTCACTTTGAAACACCCATTATGCTGGGAGGCCATTAACCAACTAGGCCAATCTTGTGACCTCATTAGCCTCCCCCCAACCAAGTAGGCCTACTGTGCAGGGCCAGAGAGGGGAAGGGGATATGAGGTGGATGTGTGTGTATGTGTCTGTGTTTCCTGACCTGACTTTACAGAGACACAGACAGACATACACACAGTCATACACACACAGACATACACACATACATACATACACAGACAACCACACACACATACACCCATAGATAGGCACACACATACACAGAAACACACAGACATGCACACACCCGACATACACAGACACACATACACCCAACCTGACTTTGCAGAGAGAGAGAGCCACACACACACCCACAGACAGACACACACAGACAGACACACAGACAGACACGCACAGACATACACACATATATATACACACAGACATACATATACACACAGACACACACATACATACACACAGACATTACCACACATACATATACACACATACACACACAGACAGACACACATAGATAGACACACACAGACAGACATGCATAGACAGCACACACAGACACACAAACACACAGACATGCACACACCTGACATACACAGACACACATACACCCGACCTGACTTTGCAGAGAGAGAGACACACACATACAGAGACACATAGACAGCCACGCACAGACAGAGGCAGACACACACATACATGCACAAACATACATACACACAGACACACACACACATACAGACATACACAGACAGACACACCCATACACATATACACACACACATACACACATACACCCGACCTGACTTTGCAGAGAGAGACACACACACAGACAGAGACACATAGACAGACGCACACAGACAGAGGCAGCCACACACATACATACACACAGATATACACACAGACACACACAGACATTACCACACATACATATACACACAGACACACACATACAGACACACATAGATAGACACACACAGACAGACATGCATAGACAGCACACACAAGCACAGAAACACACAGACATGCACACAACTGACATACACAAACCCACATACACCCGACCTGACTTTGCAGAGAGAGACACACACACAGACAGAGACACATAGACAGACGCACACAGATAGAGGCAGCCACACACATACATACACACAGATATACACACAGACACACACAGACATTACCACACATACATATACACACAGACACACACACATAGATAGACACACACAGACAGACATGCATAGACAGCACACACAAGCACAGAAACATACAGACATGCACACAACTGACATACACAGACCCACATACACCCGACCTGACTTTGCAGAGAGAGACACACACACAGACAGAGACACATAGACAGACGCACACAGATAGAGGCAGACACACACATACATACACCCACATACATACACACACATACGTACACCCACATACATACACACATACACAGACACACACACATACACACATACATACACACACATACACATAACACACAGATAGACACACACAGACAGACACACACAGACAGACACACACACAGATACATACAGACATACATAGACAGACACATACAGACAACAGACACTCATTATATTTAGTTAAAAACCCTAGTGCCATGGGCCTATGGCACTAATCCATTCCCAGAATGTTCCCTCATCCAACCAGGAATACCTACCTACAATCCTGTAAGGTTCCAGGTCATCTCACATCACGTGGTCACCGCGAGATGACCATCTGGGTCATAGCCACAGGACTTTTGGCAAGCTTGTCAAAATTATGTTTGGTTCTTTCAGCTCATATTACTTCAAAACTAATGATCTTTAATCAAAATCACTCCGGACTAATGATTAGTAGCTTGTAACGATCAATTTGATATATTTATCTAAAAAGTAAGACACAAATTCAAATGCCATCGGACCATGCAACTTTAACTACTTATTATTTACTATTTATAGCCTGGCAACAAAACAACAGGAGGACAAGCTGCAAAAAGTCCAGACCCGAACACTTAGAACTGTGTTTAAGGGTAAAATATTGAGTGTACAGGACATGCACATGGAAACAAATCTTGACACCCTAGCCCAGTCGTGGGACATTCATCTGTTGTCACTTATATATAAAAGATCAAAAGAACCACAATACAGAGATCCACTGATCAGGCAGACAAGAATGGGAGATAGATGACTCCTCAGAGTTCCTAGACCAACCACAAACAAACTAGCTAAGGCACCAATATATAAAGGGAGCAAGATGTGGAACAAACTACCATCTGCAATTAGAAGCGCACCTTCCTACCAAGGCTTTAAGTCACTGGTCAAAATGCATCTCACTGGCCAGGCCCTTGAACAAGCATCATAGCATGGATCCAGTGCCCTGCCTTGCTCCTCCCCTCCATCCTTGCCCTTCCCCCCCCCCCCCCCCCCCCCCCCCCCCCCCCCCCGCACTCAATTACTTCTTCTTCGCCCGTTGAGGCGTCAGCGCCCACCCACACAAACACCTCCTCAGCCGTGTCGTAGATGGACGTGTCGCCTACCGCCCAACTTTGGGCATAGGCCACGAACAAGGGCTCTCCAGCTTTCCTGGTCCTTGTTTGTGATTCTGTAACATTGTTCTTTTTTCCGGGGTGGGGGTTGTTGGCCCCACGCCCAACCCCCAACCTGGAGGACCAGTTGCTGCTCTTAGTCTGTCCTCTACCATGAGCCCTGCCCAGCTTGGTTAAACCTGCCAGGGGGCTAGCCCCCACTGGTATAGCTCTCATGGTCATGGAGGCACACAAGCCTCCCCACCACGACAAGGTAGAAACACATTGGGGGGACTCAATTACTTACCTCAGCTATATTGTAATAGCAGCACAGGTTTGGCAGCGACCCACCATCTTAGCCCATAACACTGAACTTATTATGGCTAACCCACTAAACCCCTGCCACAATCTACTAACATCTACCTTTTTACAATGTAATATAAACAGCTGGAAGACCTGTGCCTCAGTGGTGAAAAAATGTATATTCTGATGAAAAAATGTATATTCTGATGATTATAAAATTGTTATGCCCCATAAGCCTCAACAATGTACCGGTGGTGCCATCTGCAGCCCTCCTCACCTCGACCGGATGTTGACAAGTGTCAGTCGCATCGCATGATTTTTTATGTCATACCTGTACCCGCCTGAGGATGTTTATATATGCATATGTATATACATGTGTATATAAATGTAAATAAACGAACTGTGTTAATGGTATTCTATCCTGCATTTAAAAAATAAAGTACATACAATGCATGCATATATATATGTATTTATATATGTCTGTATACATATGTATACATAGACCTAGACACAATAAGCTGCCTACTCACCTGAGACTTACAAACACAATAAGATGCCTACTCACCTGAGACTTACAAAACACAATAAGCTGGCTAATCACCTGAGACTTACAAACACAATAAGCTGGCTAATCACCTGAGACTTACAAACACAATAAGCTGCCTACTCACCTGAGACATACAAACACAATAAGCTGCCTACTCATCTGAGACTTACAAAACACAATAAGCTGCCTACTCACCTGAGACTTACAAACACAATAAGCTGCCTACTCACCTGAGACTTACAAACACAATAAGCTTCCTACTCACCTGAGACATACAAACACAATAAGCTGCCTACTCACCTGAGACTTACAAACACAATAAGCTGCCTACTCACCTGAGACATACAAACACAATAAGCTGCGTACTCACCTGAGACTTACAAACACAATAAGCTGCCTACTCACCTGAGACTTACAAACACAATAAGCTGCCTACTCACCTGAGACTTACAAACACAATAAGGTGCCTACTCACCTGAGACTTACAAACACAATAAACTGCCTACTCACCTGAGACTTACAAACACAATAAGCTGCCTACTCACCTGAGACTTACAAACACAATAAGCTGCCTACTCACCTGAGACTTACAAACACAATAAGCTGCCTACTCACCTGAGACTTACAAACACAATAAGATGCCTACTCACCTGAGACATACAAAACACAATAAGCTGGCTAATCACCTGAGACTTACAAACACAATAAGCTGCCTGCTCACCTGAGACTTAGACACAACTAACTGTCTATTCACTGGAGACTTACAGACACAATAAGCTGCTTACTCACTGGAGACTGAGACTTAGAGACACGAAAAGCTTCCTAATCACCTGAGACTTACAAACACAATAAGCTGCCTACTCACCTGAGGTTCTCGCCCCCCTCAGAACACACATGCTGGAACTGCTCTGGCAGGCCTTGCACAAAGCTCTTGAGATGCGCAAGTTCCAGCGACGCCCACAGCTCCTCATCAGTTTTCTTATCGAAGGGATCCAAGTTCATGCGAAGGGAGCCCGAGAAGAGCACAGGGTCCTGGGTGAGGCAACAGATGCAAGTCTATGTCAGAATTGAAATGCAGAAGGAAAAGAAACCCCCAAAAATAGAAGTAACACTAATAATAGTAATGTAGATATAATAGTATTGACGTGAAACCGTCTTGTCATATTACTCTTGTTAACATTGAATATCCATCATCTACCACTAGTATTGATGATCATTGTTCTGCCACGCAATTACTCATAACTTCCCTCTGCTCTGTATTCCTACTCCAACTGTTCCATTGCGCAATGAGAACATCTACCTAGAACCATTCTGCATTATGGTCATACCATGGTGTCAGAGGGACAGCAGACGACATATAGTGACAGCGGATGACAGGCAGTGACATCAGACAACATGCAAAGACAGCAGACGACATGCAGTGACAGCAGACGACATGCAGTGACAGCAGACAAAATGCAGAGACAGCAGACAACATGCAGAGACAGCAGACAACATGCAGTGACAGCAGACTATTCGCAGAGACAGCAGACGACATGCAGTGACAGCAGATGGCATGCAGTGACACCAGACAACATGGAAATAGAGCATACAACATGCAGTGACAGCAGACAACATGCAGTGACAGCAGACAACATGCAGTGACAGCAGACAACAGTGACATCAGACAACACACAGTGACAGCAGACAACATGCAGTGACAACAGACTACTCGCAGAGACATCAGACGGTATGCAGTGCTAGAAGACAATATGCAGTGACAGCAGATGACACGCAGTGAGAGGAAACTACTCGCAGAGACAGCAGACGACATGCAGTGACAGCAGACTACTCGCAGAGACAGCATACGACATGCAGTCACAGAAGATGACATGCAGTCACAGCAGACTACTCGCAGAGACAGCAGATGAGGTGCAGTGACAGCAGACAGCAAGCAGTAACAGACATCCAGTGACAGCAGACGACAATGACACACCTGCGGGATGATGGTGAGCTTGGCTCGGAGGTCATGTAGCCCGATGGACGCAATGTTCTGGTCATCTATGATGATGGTTCCAGCTGCAGACTCAAGGATGCGGAACAGAGCCAAGGTCAAGGACGACTTGCCTGCACCCGTCCGACCGACGATGCCCACCTGGGGATGAAGGTCATTCACAAGGTCAGCTTCGGATTCACCGAATTTGTTCGTTTATTTGTTGTTGTTTTATTGTCCTAGCAACATCTAAGGTCATATCAGGACTGGTACTGACTTGTGACAGTGCGCACTCATGGCGACTTTATAGTGCTGCCCCATTGGGAAACCAGGCCGCCAGCACCATGACCTGATATCCCATTCAGTCACATTATCCTGATACTGAGCCAACCAGTCCTTGTCCTATCCTAATAATGCCGAGCGCCATGCTAGGAAGCGACAAGTATCAATTTTTAAGTCATTGGTTTGACTTGACCAGGATTCGAACCCACAAACGCATGGGTTCAGATTTTCCGATCTCCCAAAAGAGGAGACGGACGCTCTACTCATTGCTTTCCACCGGATTTACTTCACTCAGTAATTGGTTGTTTTTAGAGGTTTTACCTCCTGGAAACATCTAAGGTCATATCAGGATGGGTACCGACTTGGGACAGTGCAAACTCATGGTCAATTTATAGTGCTGCCCAACTGGGAGACCAGGACACCAGCACCATGACCTGATATCCCACTAAGTCACATTATCCTGACACTGAGCCAACCAGTCCTTGCCCTATCCTAATCATGTTGAGTGCCGGGCTAGGAAGCTACAAGTGTAAATTTTAAAGTCATTGGTTTGACTCAACCAGGGTTCGAACCCGACGATCAACCAAATCGAGCTTTATGGATCATTAGAAGGGTGTTGGTTTTGACAAAAATAGCGTTACTAGATTTCATACAGCTATTCAGCAAGCAAATTTAAGGCCTTTTTTAAGTCCGACAGAATAATGACATTATAATGATTATATACATGTCAATTCTTTATGGTCTTACTTCACCAGGTTTCTATATGATATTTTTATAAAGCAAAAGAAGCAACTAGGGAATTAACATTTTTACTATACTTAACGATTGCCCTAGATTTGTTAGTAAGCTACACACATAGCCATTCAAAACACTGTTGTCAATCAAATTTTCCCTCTCTCCTTACCCAAAATAAAAATAAATCAAGGTTCTTTTTTCTGTATTTGGTAAGTCTTTAAAAGTTTAAAGCCTTTTCAGGGTATTTTTAAATTCAAGGGCTTTTCAAGAGACGCCCATGCTCACTGGACCCATTTTCAGTTTGGGCTATTTTCCGTTCCAACCAGTGGTCCACAATTGGTTCATCAAAGGCCGTGTTTATTGGGAGGTTTTTGTGTGTGTTTGTCTAGTGACCCTCCAGCACAAAAAGTAGACATCGGCTATTGGGGATTCAAAGGCTGTGGTATGTGCTGTCATGTCTGTGGGAAAGTGCATATGAAAGACCCCTTGCTGCTTATCAGAAAGAGTAGTCTATGTGGCGGCAGCAGGTTTCTTTCAAAGAAATATGTCAGAATGACCATTTGTTTGACGTCCAACAGCCGATGATAAAGATCAATGTGCTCTAGAGGTGTCGTTAAATAAACTTCTTTTTTTTCAAGAGCGCCTTCAAATTCAAGGCCTTTTCAAGATTGTGTGAACCATGGTAATATTTGAACGGACCCTAACACAGCATCACACACCCGCTCTCCAGGCTTGAAGGAGCAGTCAATGCCACGCAGTACAAGGTCAAGGCCAGGCCGATACCGGGTCGAGTACTGCCTGAACGTCACGTGACCCTGCTGCGGCCAATCAGCGTCAGGTCTACTTCCCTCAATCACTGGCGCCGCCTAGTGGGAAAGGAGGGAACGATGTTAGCTTCAGTGGTATCTTATAAAGTTTCGCGGTCCGATGAAAGCTGAAAGGATAGAATTTTCAAAACCAAAGCATTCTCCTAGATTTGAAACTACATATCTGACTTTCAGGGAAGAAAGTGGTCTCTGGGAAGAAAAGCGGAGATCGCATATTCTTCCATAGGCTTAGCATTGTCAGGGAATCACAGAAAATTCGCGGAAGTTGGGTTTCATGCATATAGTATAGTTAGACGAATCTTACCTTGGTACAGATGATGGATAACTCTTGTTTTCCCGAGGTACAAGCCTCGGGTAGTCGTGGGCTAGGGAGAAGCAAGCAACATCCGGTACGTCAATCTTTACAAAACTTATTCAGGATAAAAATGTGATTAATGATTGGAATTCCTCATGTTTTCTTTTTGGCACAAGCAAACATAGTAGTCGTGACTGGGTGTGGTGGGTGGGCCCTAGCCCACGACTACCCGAGGCTTGTACCTCGGGAAAACAAGAGTTATCCATCATCTGTACCAAGGTAAGATTCGTCTAACTATACTATTTTACCTCGGTACACCGCCTCGGCTACTCAAGGCCGAGGGAGACTTTACGTAGCCTCATTTTTATCCTCAATCATGTACATCAACAATGTAACATTCAGAACAATCATAACTCAAACTGTTCACACTCACGTGACCTTCTTAGTTGGTGAGTAGTCGGGTCGCCACCCCACTTGTCTTCTCAAGTCGTGTGTTGTAATGTTTTGCAAACGACTTCGCCGTCTTCCAGCCAGCGTGCGCCAGGATCTTTTTAACCGAGATCCCCAAATGTCTTGCTTTTGAAGCCATCGCACCTCTCGTAGAATGCGAAGCATAACGTTGTGTATCAACCCCTGCTTCCTTGAGCACAATCATAGTCCATCTTGCGAGCGTGTCTCTGGAGATAGCCTTATGTGGCTTAATAAAGCTAATCAATAGCTGGCGCGAATTCCTAATTGGCGCTGTCTTGGAAATATACACTTTAATCGCCGACACCACACAAAGTTTCCTATCGTTTGGGAAACTCGTCAAACTAATCGAAGAGAGTGGGTCTCCTAAACGGTTTGATTTTAACAACTTATCCAAATCAAACGTAGCCTCCTTGTCATCTATCTCTAAGCCCTGAAGTGAAAGGGCAACAATAGTTTGGCCTCTATGTCCAGTTACCAAAAGTAACAAAACAGCCAACTTAAAACCTAACTGTTTAATCGATAAATGTCTATTACTAGGCCATTGCTGGAACAGCTTAAATACTACTGAAACATCCCAAAACCTACTATACTTAGGCTTAGGAGGATTCCTAAAATAAACACCCCTCATAAACCAGTGAATAACATGATATTTTCCAACTGTTTGTCCTTCAATCCTAGGAAGAATTACCGACAGTGCACATCTGGCTGTATTAACAGCTCCATAACCCAGGCCATCATCTTCCATCATCCGCAAAAATCTTGTAACTTGAGCAATCGAAGGGTTCATAGGCTTTACTTTATGCACTAAGCAATAAACACCCCATTTCTTTAAATAACACGTATATAATTTTACCGTTCCTGGTCGCCATGCATGCGCAATTAACCTCTCCTGGGTAATTTTATCTAAACCAAACTTCTCTAAATATTTAGCTAAAAAAGGAATGCCAATAGTGGTGTTGTGGACACGTCTCCCGTGTTTGTCAATTTTCCTTGGTAACGAAGGTTCAGCGGACCTCTTGGGAATCGTAAACAATCTCTCGCTCCCCACTCCACTGCTGCCCTCCAGGGCTGCGTGTTCCACTCCGGCACTATTAGCACTGCATGCGCATTGTCTAGTCTGATTTTCCTGGCTACCTTGCTGATTAACGCAAAAGGGGGAAAAATATAATAAAATTTTTCATTCCAAATCATCGAGAAAGCATCCACTTTCCAGGATTCTGGCTCTGGGTGCCAAGAAACATATCTATCAACTTTGTTATTCCTACGCGAAGCAAACAAATCTACTTCTGGAAAACCCCACTTGTTACAAATTTCCTCAAAAATACTATCACTCAAAGACCATTCTAAATGATCATGAAAACAACGACTTTTATAATCCGCTAACGTATTTTGGCTACCTGGAATATGAGCAACTGTTAACCAAACTTGGTGTTCTTGAGCCCAATCCCAAATTTGTGTTGCTAATTTGTTACACTCCTTAGACTTTGTTCCACCCATATTCCTAATATACGCCATAGCTGTAGTATTATCCGTTAAAACTTGAACAACAGTCTCAGGCACATCTACCAAACTCTTTAAACCTAAATAAATAGCTCGGAGTTCTAAAACATTAATATGATCATTTCTCTCTTCTTCTAGCCAACGGCCCCCTGTAGCTATCGCCCCTCTATGAGCACCCCAGCCTTCCAGCGAGGCATCTGTGGTAACAACCGTATTAGGCTCCCCCATTCTAATTGGATTATGAGAGTTACTAACGTGGCTTAGCCACCAGTCGATATCCTTTCGACCATCTTCCGAAATGACCATAAGACGTTCAAAATCTCCTTTACTTTTTGATAACGCCACATTTTTATCTATTTCCAAAGACTTAATATGTGCCTTACCATATAAAATAGCGGGTGAATACGCTACCATAATCCCCACTAACACTGCTACTTGCCTTATCTTAGGTCTTTTGCACCGCAACAAATCATCCGCTGTGGTCTTAAATTTCTCAATTTTATCCGGCGTCAAAGACACCGTCATACATACAGTATCTATAAAGAAACCCAAACATTTTAATTTCTTTGTAGGGAAAAGAACTGATTTAGTACTATGAATATAGAAACCTACTTCCGTTAAAGTATCACATAAATCTTTAATGGCTAACAAACAATGCTGTTGCGTTTGCGCAACAATAAAGGAATCATCAATATAAGGAAACATAACATGGCCTTTCTTCGCCATCTCAGAAAAAACCGGTTTAAGTAATTTCGTAAACAAACGAGGAGCACAAGCCAACCCATTCGGTAGACATGTAAATTCAAAAAGCTGACCCCCCCATAAAAATCTCAAAAACTTCCTAGAAGTTTGAGCAATGGGGATAGTGTAATAAGCATCCCTTAAATCTACACTCGCAAGCCAAGCACCTGGTGTCACCAAATCTCTGGCCGTTTCAAGAGAAAACATTTTAAAATGTTTATAAACCACTAGCTTATTTAACTTAGTCAAATCCAAAATCATCCTAACATCTCCATTAGGTTTAGGTCTAGAAAAAATATTAGATATATATTCGCCTTCAACGTGTTGAACTGGCTCCACTATTCCTTTAATACAAAAAATTTGTACTTGCTTATCTAAAGCTTGATGTTCATCCAAAGACAGACGGTAAGGAAACGGTATATGGCTTTGAACCGGAATACTTAAAAAAGGGATCTCAATACCCCTAACGATCTCCAAAACTTCAACATTACTCGTAATATTTTGCCAAGCCAAAAAATTATTAGCTATATTACCAGCGTGAAAATCGCTTACTGAAGTTTGAGTCGACACCTCTACTTGTTGGTGTCCCTGTTGGCAGGCCTCGGGAGCGGCTTGAAGGGCGGGTTCCCCCTGAACGGACGGTTGCCGTCGTTCCAACCAAACTGGTTTCTCTCTCTCTGCCCCCGGCCTCTCTGACTTCCGTAGCTGGAACTGCCTGGGCGTCCTCCCCGTTGGCCGGTTCGCCTGCCCCGAAAATCCGATCTAAATTTCTTAAATTTTCCAACACTGTCCTTCTTCACCTCATGGTGTTTTGACTGTTTGGCTGCCGTCTCCACTTGTTTGAACAAGTACTGCAACTGGCCTCCGAACATCTTTGTTGCATCCAGTGGCTTTCCTTTAATCGGCTTCGGGGGAAGGAACAACGTGTACTCTTTCCCATCATTATCCACCACTTTCTTGGATCTCGCCACCTCCTTTCCTGCCTCTGTGGTTACTGATTTGAAAACATTCTCATATCTGCGATATGAGAGAAAATTACTCGTTGCCGTTAATGCTGCCACCCCCGCGTTCATATCTTCACAAAGAGTAGTAAACTTATGGTCCGTCATCATACGGTTGGCTATAGGCATAATAGCCGTCAACGCAACCAGCACCCCTTTATGCGCCATGCTCAAGGATGCCTCCATTCGCTTCCGATCTTCATTTAAAGTAACATCGTCATCCATATCTTTCATGGTAGCCTGCGGGAGTCCTTTAACCCCAGTGTACTGCTCTGCCAGTTTATTTATAACCTCCACCGGTTTAAACGTATGAAAATGTCCGCGGACATTTTTACGCATCAACGAACACGTGTTGATTTTCTTACGTTTATCCAACCTGATCTTTTTCATCACCTTCGTCGTAATGTCGGCATACTTCCCTTTATGCGACGCTTCCGAATCCGTGTCCGTAGTCGTAGAATCCGACGACGAGTCGGAAGAAGAAGACTTCTTCTTTTTCTTCTTCTTCTTTGACTTAGACTTCTTCACTTTCTTGGGCTTTCGGGATTTACTACGCTTACGGTAGTACTCATCGCCTTCCGATGAATCCCTCTTCGTCTTCTTAGACTTGGCAGACTGTAACACCTCAGAGTCGGTCGACTGCTGCGCACGCGAGGCATCTTCCCACTCCGACTCGGAGTCCGAAACCTGATGCCGGCGTTTCCGTG
>JASIRB010003847.1:0-14749 GCA_030323885.1 Branchipolynoe longqiensis
AAACACACACCCACTCACCACACACAGAAACACACACCCACTCACCACGCACAGAAACACCCCCCCACTCACCACACACAGAAACACACACCCACTCACCATGCACAGAAACAGACACCCACTCACCACGCACAGAAACACACACCCACTCACCACGCACAGAAACAGACACCCACTAACCACACACAGAAACACACACCCACTCGCCACGCACAGAAACAGACCACCACTCCCCACACATAGAAACACCCACCCACTCTCCACACACAGAAACACCCCAGCCACTCCCCTCACACAGAAGCACACCCCCACTCCCCAAACACAGAAACACACACCCACTGCTCACACACAGAAACACATAGAAACACATCCCTGCTCCCCACACACAGAAACACACCCACTCCCCACACACAGAAACACACCCAATCCCCACACACAGACACACACCACCATTCCCCACACACATAGAAACACCCCACCACTCCCCAGACACAGAAACACCCCCCAGTCCCAACACACAGACACACACCACACCTCCCTACACACAGAAACACACCCCCATTCCCGAAAAAAAAGGGTGGGTGGGGAAGAAAAAGAGGAGAAGAAAAAAACCCACTTAACCTTTCGCGTCCGCTTCGCGCCGATGATTAATACCTGGCGGATGGTGTTGCCAGTCTCGACTAATTACAACACTCACGCACCCTGGGTCTGATTGGTCACCTGTGCCCACCTGGAGCAGGGCCACCGGGTTACTAACAGATAGCCGATCATTTTAACCAACGCGCGAAAAAAAAAATATTTAAATATATATTTGTTTGCTACATTAGTTGAGTAAAATTATGCATAGTCCGATGGTTTTTGTGTTTCAGTCGTTTTCTGAGATAAAATAAATACATAAGGCAGGGAATTATAATCGAGCTTATCTTTAGTTGGAAGTAATGTTGATTTGAAATTGCTAATTTAAGAGATATTTGAAGTGTAAACATGACAAATTAATTTTGGCGTGCATGTCAGAACTATGACCTCGATAGTCTTCAGCAGTAACAGGTTCTATTTAAAAGAACAAAGTATGTTATGATGGTGTATTTATGCTGCCCATGCCGGGTAAGTCTAATGACTTGTCTTCACTGCTAGACACTAATAGTGTCGTGGTTTTCCTTGTTTTATTACTTTTGTAGTGGTCTGCACTGACCTCTCAGGCAAGTAACCACATAGACAGGTAGGCGTGGGGAGCGTGTTGATATCAGGGAGCCTAGGTGGTGTAATGGTTAGCACACTGGCCCGGAATGCAAAGAGATGTGGGTTCGAGTCCCGCTCTAGGCACAGTATTTCCCATTTTCATCACCCCCATGACACTGTTGCCGTGCCAGGATCCTGTACAAGCTTTGCGCTGTATGGTTGTTGAACCTACCCTGTGTATGTATGTGTTAGTGCATTGCCTGTATGTATGTAATTGTAAGCATTACAAGACTTACAATTCCAGGGGGACGAGTGTAGTGGTCTGCACTGACCTCTCAGGCAAGTAACCACATAGACAGGTAGGCGTGGGGAGTGTGTTGATATCAGGGAGCCTAGGTGGTGTAATGGTTAGCACACTGGCCCGGAATGCAAAGAGATGTGGGTTCGAGTCCCGCTCTAGGCACAGTATTTCCCATTTTCATCACCCCCATGACACTTTCATTTGTCGTGTAGCTAGCTACTGCATGCACGCTTTCTCTGTTGGTAAGCATTCATTTACTTGACTCAATATGCCTTCCGTTTGCATAGCAAAAAAATAGTTGACAAGTCCACCAGCATCTATGTTCAAATCTTGTTGGTTGTTGGTTGGTTGTTGGAGTTTTACATCCTGGCAACATCTAAGGTCATATCAGGACGGATACCGACTTGTGACAGTGTGTAGTCATGGCGACTTCATTGCGCTGCCCCATGGGGATACCAGGCTGCCAGCACCATCACCTAATATCCCGCTCAGTCACATTATCCTGACACTGAGCTAACCAGTCCTTGCCCTATCCTAGTAATACAGAGCACCTGGCAAGGAAGCGACAAGTATTAATATCTAAGTCCTTGGTATGATTTGACCGGATTTGAACCTGTGGGTTCGAATCCCACGATCTATCAAAACGGGAGAATGACGCTGAAGTCACTCGGCCATCTCATCTGGTTAATAAAATACATTAAGTTGAATCTACCTTACTTTCAATTGGAAGTAACATTGATTTAAAATTATTATTTTCTGAGATATTTGAAGTGTAAACTATGCAACATTAAAGCTGCATAGTCCGATGAAGCATCAACTTTTCAAAACCAAAATAATTATATAGATTTGACTCTACATATCTAACTTAGATATTGATGCACTTATTAAACATTTTTTGCCACATAGAAGGGAGCACAGCGACAATTTGATAGAACCTGTTACTGTTGAAGCCTATGGTGTTAGAGTGTTGGCGTGCTTGCCAAAACTAAGTTTACATGTTCAAATTTCAAATGTCTCAAAACTTATCCATTTAAAATCAAAGTTACTTTAACCTGAAATAAGGTAGATTATAACGATCAATTTAATATATTTATCTCAGAAAAATTACCAAAACGCAAAACCATCGGACTATGCGGCTTTAAGTAGTGAAACTTTCAATCACAGACAATTTGTCTTCCTCATTCCACTGCTCCTTGTCCTATCCTAGTAAGTGCCAGGCTAGGTAATGACAGCTATCCAGTTTTAAGTCATTGGTTTGAGTCGGTTCGGGTTCAAACCTGTGGGTTCGAATCCCATGACCTTCCAAAACCGAAAGCGGACGCTCAACTGATTCATTTTACTTCGAACATTTGTTCATCAACTTTACTTGACTATTTGGGAGTATAATATAATTCTTTTTCTTCTGAACAATGTTGGTTGTATCGCTCATGTTCTAGTCCCAATTAGCATATTTATTAATTTATGTGCGCTACTTTAAGAAGAATTCCTTTACAGATTTATATTTCTTTTTTTAAATACGAAATTGTAAGCGCAAACATTTTCTGGTGTATGTCCTATATTTTAGGATATCAACCTCATGTAATATGACTGTACAATGTTGTTGGTATGTTTGTTTGTGTTTTGAGAGTATATTCATTTAAAGCCGCATAATTCAATGAAAGGATCAGATTTCCAAGAACAAATCACTGGTCTAGATTTGTCTATGCTTTTGTCGGAAGGAGGTCGCAGGCGTTTGGTTGCAAAGTGTTCACAAAATGGTTGCAAGCCATGTTGTGACTGAGGCCTTAGAAGAGCCACCTCCATGGACAAGCCAAATTCTTAGCCTGACCTTAAATATCTAGTACAACATGCACCTATATACACCGACTGATCACTTGACCTCTTTCTTTGAACCTAAATATCTATTACAACATTCAACTATCTCTTAATCACAACATTACACACCTGACCTCTTAGTTTGACCCTAAATATCTAGTACAACATTCACTTATCTGTACCTAACTGAATACCTGACCTCTTCCATTGACCCTAAATATCTATTACAACATTCACCTATCTGTACCTAACTGAATACCTGACCTCTTACTTTGACCCTAAATATCTAGTACAACATTCACCTATCTGTACCTAACTGAATACCTGACCTCTTACTTTGACCCTAAATATCTAGTACAACATTCACCTATCTGTACCTAACTGAATACCTGACCTCTTACTTTGACCCTAAATATCTAGTACAACATTCCTATGTACCTAACTGACCTACCTCTTACTTGACCTAAATTCTAGTACAACATTCACCTATCTGTACCTAACTGAATACCTGACCTCTTACTTTGACCCTAAATATCTAGTACAACATTCACCTATATGTACCTAACTGATTACCTGACCTCTTACTTTGACCCTAAATATCTAGTACAACATTCACCTATCTGTACCTAACTGAATACCTGACCTCTTACTTTGACCCTAAATATCTAGTACAACATTCACCTATATGTATCTAACTGAATACCTGACCTCTTACTTTGACCCTAAATATCTAGTACAACATTCACCTATATGTACCTAACTGAATACCTGACCTCTTACTTTGACCCTAAATATCTAGTACAACATTCACCTATATGTACCTAACTGAATACCTGACCTCTTACTTTGACACTAAATATCTAGTACAACATTCACCTATCTGTACCTAACTGAATACCTGACCTCTTACTTTGACCAAATATCTAGTACAACATTCACCTATCTGTACTAACTGAATACCTGCCTCTCTTTGACCCTAAATATCTAGTACAACATTCACCTATCTGTACCTAACTGAATACCTGACCTCTTACTTTGACCCTAAATATCTAGTACAACATTCACCTATATGTACCTAACTGAATACCTGACCTCTTACTTTGACCCTAAATATCTAGTACAACATTCACCTATATGTACCTAACTGAATACCTGACCTCTTACTTTGACCCTAAATATCTAGTACAACATTCACCTATCTGTACCTAACTGAATACCTGACCTCTTACTTTGACCCTAAATATCTAGTACAACATTCACCTATCTGTACCTAACTGAATACCTGACCTCTTACTTTGACCCTAAATATCTAGTACAACATTCACCTATCTGTACCTAACTGAATACCTGACCTCTTACTTTGACCCTAAATATCTAGTACAACATTCACCTATCTGTACCTAACTGAATACCTGACCTCTTACTTTGACCCTAAATATCTAGTACAACATTCACCTATATGTACCTAACTGAATACCTGACCTCTTACTTTGACCCTAAATATCTAGTACAACATTCACCTATATGTACCTAACTGAATACCTGACCTCTTACTTTGACACTAAATATCTAGTACAACATTCACCTATCTGTACCTAACTGAATACCTGACCTCTTACTTTGCCCCTAAATATCTAGTACAAGATTCACCTATCTGTATCTAACTGAATACCTGACCTCTTCCTTTGAGTCTAAATATCTAGTACAACATTCACTTATCTGTATGGGGCTGTCACACTATGACGTTTCTCCCGGCGACCCGACAGCGTTGAAAGTACTATCTTGCGCGTCGAGAAACGTTAATGATTTAGGGGAAATATGGGGAAATTGGACGTTCCCACAGCGTGTTGGTAGCGCGCGGCCAACGTTGTGGTAACGTATATCGGCGCGCTGTGTCTGTGTCTCTGTCTGTGTCTCTGTCTGTGTCTGTGTGTGTGTGTCTCTGTGTGTGTCTCTGTATGTGTCTCTGTATGTGTCTCTGTGTATGTGTCTCTGTCTGTGTCTCACTCTGTGTCTCTTTGTCTGTCTCTGTCTGTGTCTCTGTCTGTCTCTGTCTGTGTCTCTGTGTATGTGTCTCTGTCTGTGTCTCTGTGTCTGTGGCTCTGTCTGGGTCTCTGTATGTCTCTCTGTCTGTGTCTCTGTCTGTGTCTCTGTGTGTGTCTCTGTGTGTGTCTCTGTGTGTGTCTCTGTCTGTGTCTCTGTCTGTGTCTCTGTCTGTGTCTCTGTCTGTGTCTCTGTGTATATGTCTCTGTCTGTGTCTCTGTGTCTATGTCTCTGTCTGGGTCTCTGTATGTCTCTCTGTCTGTCTCTGTCTGTGTCTCTGTCTCTGTTTCTCTCTCTCTCTGAGACACAGAGACATAGACACACATAGACACACACACAGATACACAGAGACACAGAGACACACACCGAGACACAGAGACACACACAGAGACACAGACAGAGACACATACATATACACATACAGAGACACATACACAAACATAGACACAGACAGAGACACATACAGAGACAAATACAAATACACATACAGAGACACAGACAGAGACACAAACAGATACACAGACAGAGACACAGACAGAGACACATACAGAGACATACACAGAGACACAGAGACACATACAGAGACAGACACAGAGACACAGACAGAGACACACACAGAGACACACACAGACACAGAGACACATACAGAGACAGACACAGAGACACAGACAGAGACACACAGACACAGACACAGAGACACAGACAGAGACACAGACAGAGACACAGAGACACAGACAGAGACACATACAGAGACAGACACAGACACAGACAGAGACACAGACACAGAGACACAGACAGAGACACAGACAGAGACACAGACACAGAGACACAGACAGAGACACATACAGAGACAGACACAGAGACACAGACAGAGACACAGACAGAGACAGACACAGAGACACAGACAGAGACACAGACACAGAGACACACACAGAGAACCAGACACACACATAGAGACACAGAGACACACACAGAGACACACACAGAGACACACACAGAGACACACACACAGCAACGTGTGAGCAACGACCCTCCCGCGCGCGCGCCGTCTGCATAGCGTTCCCATAACGTTATTCCGGCGCGTCCAACGGAACTCGACGTCAGCCTAACGTCCTTACTCATATATTTGCGCGCGCTGGCGATCGTTGTTTTTTTTTGACATGTTTAAAACCTTGGGCGACTGGGAACGCACGCCGGCGCTTTGCGCCGACCATCAACGTCAAAGATAATGTACCAACGTGTACCGACGCGCGCATAACGTGCCCCCAGCGCGTCTCGATATTTCACTAATTATCGCCCCAAATCAACACACGTCGACGGGTCGCCGGTAAGAAGCGTCGTAGTGTGACAGCCCCATAACTGAATACCTCACCTCTAACTTTGACCCTAAATATCTAGTACAACATTCACTTATCTGTACCTAACTGAATACCTCACCTCTTACTTTGACCCTAAATATCTGGTCCAACATATACCTGTCCATATCTATCAGATAGCCTGACCCTAAATACCTGGTAAATAATTGACCTAATTGTTCCTACCGTACCGGACTCGGTAGCCGAATTGATAGAGCCCAGGCTTCCCATGTGGAAGGTTGGGAGTTCGATTCTCTGCGGCTCAAACCAATGACTTACAAAATTGATACTTGCCGCAGCCGGGATTAATAGGATAGGGCAAGGACTGGTAAGCTCAGTGTCGGGATAATGTGACTGAGTGGGATATCGGGTCATGTTGACAGCGACCTAGTCTCCAGGAGAAACAACTATTTGACTTGCTACCTCACAAAAATCAGGCTTATTCATTAACAATGTAAATTTTGCTTGTTTTTTGTTGTTGATACATTAGTTGTTTAAGCAGGGGAAATTTCAGTCGCAGACGACTGGTCTTCCCCATTCCATTGCTCCTTGCCCTATCTTAGTAATGCCGAGCGCCTGGCTAGGAAGCGACAAGTATCAATTTTTAAGTCATTGGTTTGACTCGAGCAGGATTCGAACCCACGATCCCACGATCTACTAACATGGGAGACGGTCGCTCTAACTCATTCGGCCATCCCGTCTGGTTACATCGAAACTAAATGTGTGGTACACCGTTTCTGAGAATAACCCATTATACATATACATAATATATATATATAAGTGAAGTGGGCGAGACTACTCGCCTTGTGGCATTCACGGGCGTGCGCCGATTAACCCGTATTTGGAAATACGGGCTACTCGCTATGGAAACCGCGAATGCCAAACATTCACGGGGCACCGGGTTTCCGGCCGTAAAGCGTTGCTAGGAGACGCAAATTGCGACTCGCCTGGCAACGAAAGGAGGTCGGGCATTCGGACTCAGACCGATCAGTTTTAGGCCTATTTTATCTAAATTCTAAACTTGTTCGAAATGAAACATTAGGGGAGGGGTTTGCAATATGTTTCTACGATATGTGCTATAAACGAATGTTAGTTTGGTTAAGAATAAACAAAGCTGTGAGCCCTTGGAAAAGTAAATCGGAACGTTCCTTGCATTCTTTACTATCCTCCAGTTTTCTATGGAGTAAACCGTTATGGTCGAACTTAACATTGGATTGCTTTATATATATAATTAAGGGCCTTGAGCCTAACTAGGCCTTATGCAGCTACTTAGCCCATCTGCGGGGAGATTATAACAGACATATGAACAGAATTAACGTATAGATCTTTTGGCTAAAATAAGACAGTAACTTAGGCTGATTATCAGTGACAGTGGTAGTGACATTAGCGCATCTGCTTAGTTCTGAATCAATTTAAACATATTAAATACACTGTAAGGCGAGTAGACCAGCCAGTTAGTTGAAATAACGAAGTAAATGCTTTAGACCAATAAATACGGGAGGGGGCAAACCTCTGTATTTAGATGATACTCTGGCTGGCCGACTTTAGCCCGAGAAGAACACCGACGGACACGGACTACCTGCAGAAGGGACGAGGGGCAGCGGCGGCCCGCGGCCGGCCCAGGAAATTCACATGGAAATAATTATATAAATTAACACGAAGGCTCGCCTTAAGCGGGGGTGGAATAGCCCAACGGTTAAACTGGTGCCGTGTATAATATATACACATGCAAATATGCAGATATATACAGCACAGTGAGTGCCATTGGGGCAGTACTATAAAGTCACCATGAGTGTGCACTGTCACAAGTCGGTGCCTCTCCTGATATGACCTTAGATGTTGCCAGGACGTAAATCTCCAACAACCAAGCGAACCCTTGGACCATTTTTTTTGTTTTTTGTTTGTTTAAATCACCTACAATCTAATTGCCCATCTTCTACTGCGCATGCGTATGCAACCCTATCAATATCTCATTCAACTCTCGTGAAACAGTGAGTGAGTGTAACACTAACGTCCGTCTCCCATGGGTAGTGAGTGGCGTATCCATGCACGAGTAGGTGGCGCCACATGGGTAGGTGAGGTCATATCAGTAGATGACCTAATGAATAGAGGTAACCAGCCGATGACTTAGTGCCTGGGGAGTAGATCGGATCTTCAGGCTTATTATACTTGTATAATGGCTTATACAACATATAAGCCGTTAAACCAAACTTGAAGGGATCCTAGAAATTTGTTTGGATTAACTATCATCATCATCATCATGCTGTCGGTCGTGATGGGACAAAGACTGCTTTCATTACTTGACTGCCGCTCTCCATTTAGCTCTCTGCTGTGAGAGTTGCATCCATGAGTCGGTCTTAATCTCTCTCAGCTTCAGGTTTCTCTTGATGGTATCCCTGAACCGGAGACTGGGGCGCCCTCTCTTTCTGTAGCCAGAAGACAGTTGAGAATAGAGGATCTGCTTTGGTAGCCTGTCTGATGACAACATTTCATGAAAGCTGCCTGCAAAAGTGTTGAAGTGCTGCTGGCTTTTGCAAGTTACCAGCGGCACTCTCTCGGGGAGCAAATAGAGGTTTCACACCGGCAAGAACATGTCAAGACAGGCGCAAAACTATTTGTCCCTGCAGTGGCTGGTCGGGAGATGTTGGGAGTTCCATACATCAACCGCCCTTAATGCTGCCACAGTGACATGGTTTTCTGTTTAGGGTTTGCTCCCTTAGCCTTCGGTTCTGTCAAGGACCTGTACCACAAGGCAGTGGTTTACAACTCTGCAAGGCAGGGGCGTCAAACTCCCTGAGGTATTGCTATACCTGCATACACATAGGTTTAACTGAGCTTTGGCTTTGACTTTGACTTTGAGTAAGTGTGTATTGCACATGAAACGCACATCCGGGTCCAGCAATCGCTACCTACTTATTCAGGATAAAAATTATCTTAAATTGTATGGATACTTCAATGTTTTCGTCTTGGCACAAGCGAACGTGATAGTCGTGGCAGGGTTGGGTTGGCGGGCCCTAGCCCACGACTATCCGAGGCTTGTACCTCGGGAAAACATGTAATATACAATGTATGTGGTCACTTTGATTATTGTTTTTTATGTATGTACAGTATAACCCCATTAAACCTTCTCGGTTAAACCAAACGATGGGTTAATCCAAACTATTTTCGGGGGCCCGGCAAAAATACTACCATTTATCATATAAAAAATTCAGTGGGGTCTCAGATGACCTTATAATCACATGAAAGTTTGGTTTAGCTATACCGGAGTGGCCTGGGGTCTGACAATTTTGTTTGGATTAACCGATCATTTGGATTAACCAACTTTGGTTTAACCAACTTTTTTATATAATAAATGGTAGTATTATGCCGGGCTGCGGAAAAAAGTTTGGATTAACCGATACTTTGGTTTAACCGAGCTTGGTTTAACGGGGTTGTACTGTATACTGTTTTACCACTGCGATTGACACAGCTCTAGCACAGAGGTTAGTGCGGTTGGACCCCACGTGGTGGCACCACCAGTAGCGCCGGCTAGACCATCAGGAGGATGACAAGCGCATACAGTCTCCATACAATTATACTTGCATGATTCGCTATACATCACATAAATATAGGTATCCTTGGATCTAACCGGGCACGGTGGCCAAATTGGTAGAGCGCAGGCCTCGTGTGTGAGAGATCGGGAGTTTGGTTCCCAGTCGAGTCAAACCAATGCCTTGCAAAATTGATACTTGTCGCTTCCGAGCCTGGTGCTCGGTATTATTAGGATAGAGCAAGGACTCGATAGCTCAGTGTCAGGATTTTTTCTTGAAGATTTATACTGCCCTGACTATGATAATGTGACTGAGTGGGATGTTGGGTCATGGTGCCAGTGGCCTGATTTTCCCAGTGGGGCAGCACTATAAAGTCACCATGATTGTGCACTTTTACAAGTCGGTGCCTGTCCTGACATGACCCTAAATGTTGCCAGGTTGTAAAACTCCAACAACCAACCAAATCCTTGGACCAAATTATTAGTTTTTTTTTAAATCACCTACAATCTAATTTCCCATCCACCACTGCGCATGCGTATGCAACCCTATCAACATCTCATTCACCTCTCCCGGATCCAGTTCTCGGGTTAATTCCTCGGCGATGGCTGGGTTTTAGTTGCACGTAAAACTCGCGTGTCATAGCACGCATAGATCATTGGCTGCGCATGCGCGTGTGCCTGTGCGTGTGCGCATGTGTGTAGATCACGGGTGAGCGCGCTTTGTGGGGATGTGGGTGCTTGGCGATGTGGAGGTGTGTGTGTGAGGGTGGCGATGTGGGTGTGGGTGGGGGGGTGGGGGGTGTGGGGTGGGGGTGGGTGTGGGTGTGGGGTTGGGGGTGGGGTGGGGGTGTGTGGGGGTGTGGGGGGTGTTGAGGAGTGTGGGGCGTGGGGGGTGTGGGGTTGAGGGGCGTGGGGTGTGGGGGTGAGGAGGGGTGTAGGGGTGTGGGGGTGTGGGGTGGGGGTGAGAATGGGTGTTGGAGGGTGAAGCATGATTGTTGTGGTGGGGTGAGGGGGGAAGAGTTGGGTGGTGGTGTGGGTGGTGGGAGGGTTTGAGGGGGGTTGGGGTGGGGGTGGCGGTTGGAGGTGCGGACGGGCGGGATTGAAGAGGAAGTGGAGGAGTGGGGGTGTGGACGGGGGGTTGGGTAGTGAGTAGTGTGTGTTGGGGGGGGGGGGGGAGGATGAAGAGGGAGGTAGGTGGGGGAGGGAGAGTTGGTGGAGGAGGGAGGGTAGGTGGAGGAGGGAGGGTAGGTTGAGGAGGGAGGGCGGGCGGGTTGGGGATGGATGTAGGGTTGATGGGGGGAGGGGGGATGGAGGGAGCGGAGGAGGAGAGGATGGGGGAGGGGGAAGAAGAGAGACAGGGGGAGGGGAGGGGACGGGAAGGGGAGGGAATGGCAGGATTAGGTAGGTGGTTAGGTATGTATGTGTGGGGGTGTGGGCGACTGGGTGGATATGTGTGTGTGGGTTTGTGGTGGGTGTGTGTGGGTGGGGAGAATGAGATGGCGGTAGGGTGTGTGTGTTGCTGGCTGGGTGGGTGTGTGGGTGTGTGAGGGGTCTATGTGGTTGTGTGTGCGTGTATGTGTGTGGATGCGTGGGTGTGGGGGGGGGGGGAGAAAGGAGAGACGCTGTACTGGGGAGGCAGACGCTAATTAATTGGGAAACAGGAGAGGCCCTCGGCCTGCGACGTCGTGACGGGGCCGGGAGCAGTGCACATGTCTTAAAGGGTCTTCGTATGGACCGGGGTGCCTTGTGTTGTTGTATTTTACTCCACCAGGGGGCGCGCCGAGGTTTTGTGTGTAAATGTATTTATAGCCTGTGGTGGTACGGAGTTCACCTGTGTGTTGAACCCATACTGGCACAGGATTAATATATATATTTATGAATAAATAAAAGTATATATTATAATTTATATATATATATATATCCCATTCTGACACGGGATTAATATTAAATATATAATTATAAATATGATAAATATGAAGGATAAATATGAAGAGTTCAGGTGCAAAACCACGTAAATGCCAATCCAAAAATGGAGACATTGGAATCGAACCTTCAAGAAGTTAATTTTGTTATATTCCTACTCTTCTGTTCATTGCTCCATAACCATGTGATCATATGAAAAGTGGAATTAATGAGCTTTAAAATTATTTTCAGTTAAAGATCTTTGATTTAAACTACATTTTTGGATTGGCGTTTACATGGTTTTGTGCCTGACCTCTTCCCGGCACTTTACCTGACAACTGGGCACTCCACCAATGTGCACAGAGGAACTATAGGATGCACATTTTGCCCTTGCATTTATACGCCTATAATGCCTTATGCATCATATATATATATATATATATATAATTAACCCATACTGCCACAGGATGAATATATATGTGCTGTATAAGCAATTATACGAGTAAAATTATCCGGAAACCAAATATCTATGAACTGTGATACGTAGCTTGGTATGCGGCATTAATAGGATAGAGCAAGTACCGGTTGGCTCAGTGTCAGGATATTGTGACTTAGTGATTTCCCAGTGGGGCAGCACTATGAAGTTGCCATGAGCATGCACTGTCATAAGTCAGTACCCGTCCTGATATGACCTTAGATGTTGCAAGGACGTAAAACAACAACAAACAATGTCAGGATAATGTGACTGAGTGGAATATCAGGTCATGGTATCAGCGGCCTGATTTCCCAGTGGAGCAGCACTATGAACTCGACATCAGCGCGCACTGACACAAGTCAGTACCCGTCCTGATATAACCCTATATGTTGCCAGGATGTAAAACTCCAACAACCAGCCAACTACCATCTTTACCTGACTTAACTTCGATAATTCTGGCGGTTTATATTCACGGATGGATGTGTTTGATTTTGTTGTTTTTTGGGGGGAGTTTTCAGTCGCATTGATGCGCTGAAGGCTGCAAATCTGCAGCACTGCATGGGCACCGCTGAAAGTGGTCCCACGTGGTCAGGATTTGGCTTCCGATGGGTAGTGGTGGTCTAGCTGTATTCACGCGGGCAAAATCTAAAGCGATCTACAGAAGGCGAATCATATGAAGCGATTTAGATGCGCGTTCACACGGGCAGCACTTGGGCCGGAAAACGATATCTGTGCATGAGCAAGTCCAGACTAACCAGCGCCATTTTGGGTTCGTCGACGCCGGCACGAGAGAGTGTGGGTTCGACCTAGATATGTATTGACTGAATCGTATTGGTTTGGAACGGTCAAAACTTCTGCTGGGCAGTGAAACCCTAAAAATAAATGATGAAAAAAATATATGTGCGCAGCTAGTGGTTTCATAGACTAAATTATATAATATGCGCTTTTGATCGACCAGAAAGTCAACAAACCAAGGTCTCAACTGCGCATGCGTGTGACGTCATAAATCGCTTCATATGCGTTCACACGGGCAAGATAAAACGTTTCAACATAGATCGGTTCCTGTAGACCACCTCGCGAAGCGTTTTACAATAAACGATTTATATGAATCGATTCAGCCCTAAAACGCCTCAGCCGTGCGTTCACACGGCAAATCTGAGTCGAACAACGCAAGTGGTTTTGCATGAGGCGTTTTAACTTGCCCGTGTGAATATAGCTTATGATGAAAATCGCAGAAAACTATCAGCTGAGCGATAATATGGTCACAGCACTGATTGCAAAACGCTCACCAGCTGTTCACCAAGCAGAGTCTTTACATACCGGCCAGAGATTATGCTTGGAGAGCACTGTGTAAAACCTGACTTCCGGTAATGTCCCGCCATTTCCTCAATGAGCTGTGCCTATGTAGATTTTCATGGAAATCCTCCCCTTGAATAGGTCACTGCTCAGGCACCTGCTGTGACCCGACAATAGCTGCAATAACTAATATATTCCCTGAGCTTGTGATAATATTAATAAGTATAAAGATGGACAGAATACAATCCAATTTTTTGGTAATTGTCCAATGTATATATTTTCATGGAAATCCTCCCCCTGAATAGGTCACTGCTCAGGCGGCCACTAATATATTCTGTGAGCTTGTGATAATATTAATAAGTATGTGTAAGAGATGGACAGAATACAATCCAATTTTTTTGGTGATTGTCCAATGTCTATATTTTCGTGGGAATCCTCCCCTTGAATAGATCACTGCTCAGGATGCCGCTGCGACCCGACAATAGCTGCAATAACTAATATATACCGTGAGCTTGTGACGATATTAATAAGTATAAAGATGGACAGAATACAATCCAATTTTTTGGTAATTGCCCAATGTATATATTTTCATGGAAATCCTCCCCCTGAATAGGTCACTGCTCAGGCGGCCACTAATATATTCTGTGAGCTTGTGATAATATTAATAAGTATGTGTAAGAGATGGACAGAATACAATCCAATTTTTTGGTATTTATCCAATGTCTATATTTTCGTGGGAATCCTCCCCTTGAATAGGTCACTGCTCAGGATGCCGCTGTGACCCGACAATAGCTGCAATAACTAATATATTCCATGAGCTTGTGATGATATTAATAAGTATGTAAAGCCGTGTT
>JASIRB010000310.1:0-24998 GCA_030323885.1 Branchipolynoe longqiensis
GCATACAGGCCCAGGTGGTGGTTCCAGTGCGCAGTTTATATCTATATTGTCTTAAGGTTGAGAAATTGTACATGTTAGAACCAGACAGGATGGCCGAATGAGTTACAGCGTCTGTCTCCTGTGTTGGTAGACCAAACCAATGACCTACCAAATTTATACTTGTTGCTTCCTAGCCAGGCGCTCAGCATTATTAGGATAGGGCAAGGACTGGTTGGTTCAGTGTCAGGATAATGTGACTGAATGGGATATCAGGTCATGATGCTGGAGGCCTGGTCTCCCAGTGGGGCAGCACTATAAAGTCACCATGAGTGTGCACTGTCATATTCGCTACTTCGCGCTCGAAGTGCGAACACCTCCATGCGACACCCCAGCAGGACTACGATCTACCAGCACGGGAGACGGACGCTCTATCTCATTCGGCCATCCCGTCTGGTCCGCATATATTCAAAGTTAAAGAATTTCATGATTTGTTTTTGTTATGCTTCTGAAATAAAGTGGGATTGTCTTATTTTATGTGCACTCAGTCTGAATGTGACCGTCAATTTTTATTTGTTTTTCTCGTGCCTATGAAATAATTGTGGCGTTCTCTGTGACGGAGTGGTTAGAGTGTCTGACTTTTTTCTAGGTCAGACTCCTAATCTGAGGGTTGGCGGTTCGATTCCCCGTGTCCCCAGCTCTGCCAATTTGGATTTCCACTGATGTGTATAACTTACAGCGTCATCAAAGGCCGGTTGCTCTCATACCATGTCTATGTGGTGTGGGAGGTTAAAAATCCCTTGGGTCGGTAAAAGTGGCGGCTTGGGCTTTCTATCGACCAGCAGTGGAATGAGGAAGACCAGTCGTCTATGACTGAAATTTCCCCTGCTTAAACAACTAATGGACAACAACAACAACAAAAAAGTGGGATTGTCTTATTTTATGTGAATTCAGTCTGAATGTGATCATAAATGTGTGCGTGCTTTCAATCTTGAAATGGGGGTGTGTGCTTCTATTGGGGTAGTGTGCTTCTATTGGGACATTTACGGTATATATTTAGCAGAGTAGACTGGCTGGGTGGATGAGATGTTTTTGTAGATTAGCCCTAATTGGTTCGGGCGGGGAAGTGTGGAATGAAGTTGGTGTTGGGTGGGTGGGGAGGGGGGGAGGGGGAGGGTGTCGCCTTCCAAGAATGGCTTATTAGGAGATAGCGAGGTATTTCAAATAGAGATGCTCCTTTACTTACAAAAAAAAGTTACATTTCTGAAGTCTGTTTAAAAGTCCATTTGTTTCTAAGCCATACCTCTATATATATATATATATAGATATATATATATATATATACTACTGGTTACACCTCTGTATATTAGCACGTATGTGTATGTTCTGTACATGTGCTATTTTGCGTATTAACACAATAAACCCTAGATAAAAGATTGACCGCTGTGTTCAGCGGTGAACCACGAGGCGATGTAAAAGCTGGTGAAAATGTATTTAACAGTTGATGGCCTTAAGCTGTGTTCACACGGGCAAAGTTTATGTCGACTTAGACAAGTCGATTTACATGAATCGAATTAGTGTCCACACATGGAGCGGTTTAAGGCGGAAATCGATATCTGCACATGAGCAAGTCCAGACTAACCAACGCCAGTTTCGATTAGTCGACGTCGGCATGAGAGAGTGTGGGTTCGACCTAGATCTGTTTTGACTGAATCATATTGTTTTGGAACGGTCAAAACTTCTGCTGGGCAGTGAAACCCTAAAAATAAATGATGAAAAAAATATCTGTGCACAGCTAGCAGTTTCATAAAGCAAATTTACTGGAAAGTCAACAAACTCAGATCTCGACTGTGACGTGCTTAATCCGCCTCAAGTAAGTCGGTTGCTTTCACACGGGTGATATAAGTTGAATCATAAAATTCGATTCATATAAACCACCTACAGAGGTGGTATAGATGAAGCGATATAGCTGAATCGATTCAGCCCTAAATCGCTTTAGCGTAGTGTCCACACGGCAAATGTGAAGTGAACTAGACAAGTCGATTCATATGAATCGAATTAACTGCCCAGTGTGAACGGGGCTATAGATTGGCTCTCCTACCTTTCCTACGTTATGTTGATTAAAATCCATTAGCCACAATCCAAGTGTATATGTTTCCCCTCAACATATGCACTCCAGAGTGTTCAAATCACATAATATCAAGGCATGTTTACACTAAATCAGTTTGCAGTGAAAAGAGTTCATGAAATAAATCCTCCATGTTTGAATGAACTGTTTGTACCACCTGACTACTTCAGCCAATGAAAATGTACAACCTGACTACCTCAGCCAATCAAAATGTACCACCTGACTATTTGGGCCAATCAAAATGAGCTAGATTGGACTCTATCAAAATGGCTGACATGTGGATATGTCAATCCAGATTTTAAGCTTCATGCATCTATGAATATAATTGACTAAATAACTCAAAAGGTATGGGTAAATAGATCCAGGTAGATGAAGAATATATTTTGCTTCTTTGATTGGGGAATTAGGGTCTCATTTCATTTCCCCAGTTTTTCTCCAGCTTTTATATCGGGTTGGTTTTCACCCGTGTACTGTAGTATGAGGTGAATCTTGTATCTAAATAAACCCATGAGTTCTCATCCTAATCCACTGTCTTCTCACGTTGTTCAAAGCTGCAAAGTCCGATGAAGCATCAAATTTCCAAAACCTACATACAGTATAACCCCATTAAACCAAGCTTGAAGGGACCCTAGAAATCTGTTTGGATTAACCGATCATTGGTTTAACCAAGCTTTGGCTTCGCCTTTGACTTTGAGTAAGCGTGTATTGCACATGTAATATACAATGTATGTGGACACTTTGATTATTGTTTTTTATTTATGTACAGTATAACCCCGTTAAACCAAACTCGGTTAAATCAAACGATCGGTTAATCCAAACCTTTTTTCAGCGGCCTGGCAAAATATTACCATTTATCATATACAAAAAGTCAATGGGGTCTCAGATGACCTTATAACCACATGAAAGTTTGGTTTAACCATACCAGAGTGGCCTGGGATCCTACAATTTTATTTGGATTAAACGATAATTTGGATTAACCGACTTTGATTTAACCAACTTTTTTTTATATGATAAATGGTAGTATTTTGCCAGGCCGCCGAAAAAAGTTTGGATTAACCGATCGTTTGGTTTAACCGAGTTTGGTTTAACGGGGTTATACTGTATTTAACTTAGATAGTGATGCATTTATTAAGCATATGTTGTCACACAGAAGGGAATACTGAAGTAATTTAATAGAACCTGTTACTTCATAAGTCTAGGTTGTTCAAATTTTACTTCAAACGAAAGTAACATAGATTATAATAATCAATTTAATATATTTATATCAGAAAAATTACCGAAACTCACAAGCATCGGACTATGCAACTTTAAGCCCTTCGAATCATGTCCGCTTCTAACCCTTATTAAAAACCGTATTCAGATGAAAATCAGGGAGCATGAAGTTTAAGTCTTAATCCCCTAACCAAGGAATAACGAACGACCACACTGGATGCCCGAATGAGTTGAGCGTCCGTCTCCTGTTTTGGTAGATCGGGGGATCTGAACCTTCGTCGGTTCGAACCCTGGTCGAGTCAAACCAATGACTTAAAAGTTTATACTTGTCGCTTCCTAGCCAGGCGCTCGGCATTATTAGGATAGGGCAAGGACTGGTTAGCTCAGTGTCAGGATAATGTGACTGAGTGGGATATTGGGTCATGGTGCCGGTAGCCTGATTTCACAGTGGGACAGCACTATAAAGTCACCATGAGCGTGCACTGCTACAAGTCGGTACCGGTCTTGATATGACCTTAGATGTTGCTGGGACATAAAAACAACAACAAACCAAGGAATAACCTAGCAGTAGTCTATTTGCTTCCACTGACAGAGGTAATACTAATTTATTATCTCCACTTAGCAGTTAGCTTTTCATTCCGCTGTCTCGCTGGCTTTCATCATGGCAGCAGCAAACTGTCAGCCTGAGCCCGGTTAAATATATGAAGAGGTCAGGCACAAAAACCGACAAACACAATTCAGGCCCGAGATGAAACCATGACTACCAGGTTTGAGCTGAAGCTGCCATCATTCTCAAAACAAATCCATTTTTTGTTGGCAGAAACCAACACATCCCCTATATAACGCAACACTCAATATGAAATCTATAGGCTTTACCTGCAAAGCACAACAACAAATTCTATTTTACAGAGAACAACTCTAATGGATTTGTCGGGTTTTGCGCCTGAACTGTTCATATAATTGTTTTTGTTCTGAAAGCATCCCCCCGTTAGGTTTAACCAATGACATTGGTAATCAGATTGCTCATTATGAATTTAGCAGGGTTTGTCTGCTCCGATTAAAGTTTGCTAGTAAAACGTAAAGCCACTTAACCATCGGATGGGGTAGCATATGGGAGGTTGAGGGTTCGAATCCCAACCAAGTCAAACCAATGACTTAGAGAAATTGATACGCAGGCAAAGAATGGTTTGCTCAGTATCAACTATGACTGAATATATTATCGGGCCATGGCGCTGGCCGCCTGGTCTTGCAGTGGGGCAACACTATAAAATGACCATGAGTACGCGCTACCACAAGTCGGTACCCATCCTGATTGATATGTTGCCAGGACACAAAGCCCCAACAAACAAACAAAAATCCACTTAATCTAATTCTCATTGAAATCTGAGCGACCAACCGTACTCAATTAGGTCAGTGTGGAGGCTGGCTGTAGACGATTTCCACCACCAACCCGCCCTCTGGTAGAAGTAGCACAAACTAAATACTGGGCCTAAGCCTTAGGCTTCGATGTATTTTGAAATCATTTCATCCACCCACTCAAACTGGTACATATTCCCAGTATATATAAAATAGTGATTTTCGATTATAATTTAGAACTCAAATACATTGAGTTTAGCGATTGAGGCATGTTTGGTATGTTATTTAAATCAGCCTACAGCATGTTTGGTATGTTATTTAAATTAGCCGACAGCATACAACACCCGTTGACCAGGTAGGAGAGCCAATCCAAGGCCATGAACTGTGAGACACATTTTCTCTGAGTTGTGCCCGTGCTATGTAACCCATCATGCTTGTTTCATTTTCTTCTCTGAGTTGTGCTTGTGCTATGTAACCCATCATGCTTGTTTCATTTTCTTCTCTGAGTTGTGTCTGTGCTATGTAACCCATCATGCTTGTTTCATTTTCTTCTCTGAGTTGTGCTCGTGCTATGTAACCCATCATGCTTGTTTCATTTTCTTCTCTGAGTTGTGCTCGTGCTATGTAACCCATCATGCTTGTTTCATTTTCTTCTCTGAGTTGTGCTCGTGCTATGTAACCCATCATGCTTGTTTCATTTTCTTCTCTGAGTTGTGTCTGTGCTATGTAACCCATCATGCTTGTTTCATTTTCTTCTCTGAGTTGTGCTTGTGCTATGTAACCCATTGCTTGTTTCATTTTCTTCTCTGAGTTGTGCTTGTGCTATGTAACCCATCATGCTTGTTTCATTTTCTTCTCTGAGTTGTGCTCGTGCTATGTAACACATCATGCTTGTTTCATTTTCTTCTCTGAGTTGTTCTCGTGCTATGTACCACATCATGCTTGTTTCATTTTCTTCTCTGAGTTGTGCTCGTGCTATGTAACCCATCATGCTTGTTTCATTTTCTTCTCTGAGTTGTGTCCGTGCTATGTAACCCATCATGCTTGTTTCATTTTCTTCTCTGAGTTGTGCTTGTGCTATGTAACCCATCATGCTTGTTTCATTTTCTTCTCTGAGTTGTGCTTGTGCTATGTAACCCATCATGCTTGTTTCATTTTCTCTCTGAGTTGTGCTCGTGCTATGTAACCCATCATGCTTGTTTCATTTTCTTCTCTGAGTTGTGTCTGTGCTATGTAACCCATCATGCTTGTTTCATTTTCTTCTCTGAGTTGTGTCTGTGCTATGTAACCCATCATGCTTGTTTCATTTTCTTCTCTGAGTTGTGTCTGTGCTATGTAACCCATCATGCTTGTTTCATTTTCTTCTCTGAGTTGTGCGCATGCTATGTAACCCATCATGCTTGTTTCATGTTCTTCTCTGAGTTGTGTCTGTGCTATGTAACCCATCATGATGTTCATTTCTTCTCTGAGTTGTGTCCGTGCTATGTACCACATCATGCTTGTTTCATTTTCTTCTCTGAGTTGTGCTCGAGCTATGTAACCCATCATGCTTGTTTCATTTTCTTCTCTGAGTTGTGCGCATGCTATGGAACCCATCATGCTTGTTTCATGTTCTTCTCTGAGTTGTGTCTGTGCTATGTAACCCATCATGATTGTTTCATTTTCTTCTCTGAGTTGTGCGCATGCTATGTAACCCATCATGCTTGTTTCATTTTCTTCTCTGAGTTGTGTCTGTGCTATGTAACCCATCATGCTTGTTTCATTTTCTTCTCTGAGTTGTGCTTGTGCTATGTAACCCATAATGCTTGTTTCATTTTCTTCTCTGAGTTGTGTCTGTGCTATGTAACCCATCATGCTTGTTTCATTTTCTTCTCTGACCTCTGCCTGTGCTATGTAAACCCATCGTGCTTGTTTCATTTTACACTGAGAACTAACTGAGGGCGTAGTGACCGAATTGATAGAGTGAAGGCTTCCCATTTGGAAGGTTGCGAGTTCGGGTACCAGCCAAATCAAATCAATGACTTATAAAATGTATGCTTGTTGCTACCTAGCCAGGCGCTCAGCATTAATAGGACTGGAGAAGGACTGGTTAGCATACTATCAAAACTATCATGATAAAGAGACTTGAATCACAGTGACAGTGGCCTGGTCTCCCTGTGTGGCAGCACTATAAAGTCACCATGAGTGTGCACTGTCACAAGTCAGTACCCATCATGATATGACCTTAGATGTTGCTAGGACATAAAACAACAAACACACAAAACACTATGAGAGATCTACACGCCTTAATCTGTCAAAACGGGGAGCGGGATGTAGCTCAGGCGATAGAGTGTCCACCTGTGAAGGTGTGGGTCATCCGATCGATCCTGCTCAGTGTACCCATTGGTTGATCAAATGCTGTCGTATGTGCTGTGCTATCTGTGGGGAAGTTCAGCGGTGTATCTTTTATCTAGGGTTTATTGTGTAAATCACGCAGTACTGTGAATGACGACTCACTGCGCATGCTCAGCGGAAGGGGTCCACTGCTTACACACCTGTTGTTATTGCTTCCTGTCCAAATTAGCATCATCAGCAGTGGCAAGCGCATATTGCAGCGGTCGGGGCGCTGTTCCCTTCTCCCACCACAATGGCTGCTGAGATGGCCTCCATTATGCATTTGACCGGAAGTGGTGTCTAAGTGGCAAGCCTGGCGTTGCCCCACTTCCGGCGTGGGTGGATGGCTCAATCAACTGTCGATGCAAATGACAGTCTTGCACAAATTGGCACCGGTTAGTTTTGTATTCATGGTGACGTCACTCAGATGGTGACAAATTTTTTATTCTGCCCATAACGTATAAGCTCCCGTGAGGGTGCTTGTTTTCAACGCTGGACAGCTGTGGTACTGGATTGGTCTGGTCCCACACTCAGGAGTCTTTACCTGATTTTTCTCGGGCCAACCTTTGCGGTTTTGGGTGTTAGTAGTTTCTATATTAGTTTTTTTTTTTAATTTTCAAGTTTTTTCCTAACCTGTATATGATAACTTAGCCTACTATGTACATCTACGCAGATGACATACAGGCCTGTGGGAGAGGATCCCATCCCATTGTGGTTTATTACAGCATCCTTTCACCCATGCCCTGTCCTTAGATAGTACACCAGTGTGCCAGAACTCCCCTGGACCCTTCAGGACTGCGACTAGGTGGGATGGCTGTGTTGTATGGTTAGCCATTTCGTATTTCAGGGTGATTCGGATGCATGACCGTGGCCTGCCTGGTTCTGCTTTGGTTTGTGCCAGTACACATACCCAGACGGACTGCGCCCTATGGTGATAGTCATTTCGAATTCCTTAGTACTTAGTAGGGCTAGTTTCCGTATTTGTAATATCTACCATCTTTTCTGGCCGGTCTTTTGCTTTTTGTGCCAGAACACAGCAAGCAGTGACTGCGCCCAAGATCAGGTGAGATATTGTTTCTTCAGTAGGTGGTTGTGTATTATGTTTTCTTTAAGGACCTTTTATAGTGGTCCATGCTTTTGATTGCCCGTTGTTGTGTGGGTTGATTATTCCAGGCATGTCCCGCCATGGCAAACACACTTCTCTCATAAATTTTGGTGTTACTTATTGCTGTCAGTAGCACTGGGGCTGCCATTTGCCTGGTGTCCCTACGGGGGGTTGCTGTGTAGCCTGGTTTTGTGGTGTAATGGTGTGCCAGTATTTTGAGGTGCGTTTCCCTTCTACTTGTTAGTAGTGTTGCATTGCATTTTTTGTGTAATTCGATTGTGGGATATCTTTTGTTCACCTGAAGGCATACTTTGAGGGCTCTATTTTGTAGCACCTGTAGTTTGTTTAATAGTTTAGTATTTCCTCCCATGTATACTACATCGCCATAGTCAAAGTAGGGGAGGATCATGCCTTTATATATTTTAATTGCCATGCTTTCAGTCATGTAGTATCTCAGTTTAGCCAGTAGCCATATTTTATGGTTTACTTTTTTGATAGTATTTGTTATGCAGAGGTCATAATTTAGGTGTCTGTCTAGATCCACTCCCAGATATCGGTAGTTGTCTACTTGTTCTAGTTCGGTGTTTCCCAGAAGACACTTTATTTTCTCATTACTTGTTAGCCTGGTACCAAATAGTACTGTTTTTGACTTGCTGTTGTTTATGGTTATCCTATTTAGTTGGCACCACTCGATTAGTTTTGTTAGTGTTAGATTCAGTTTCATTTCTATTTCTTCGGTTGTTTTGCCTGCAGCATATACCACGGTGTCATCTGCATATAGTTGGATGTTTTCAATTTCTAGCCAGTTGTTTAGATCGTTAATATATATGAGGAAGAGAAGTGGCCCCAGGACTGACCCTTGGGGTACTCCGCAAGTTATCTTTTCCTCATTGGATATGGATCCATTTACTGTGGTGCATTGCTTTCTGTTTTCTAGATAGCTCGCTAGCCATTTTCCTGTTACTCCCGTTATTCCCATTTGGGTTAGTTTGCTCCTTAGGATAGGGTGGTCCACCGTGTCAAACGCTTTGCTGAAGTCTATGAACGCTGCACCCACTAGGTTCTTTTTATTGATACTGTTTGCAATATCAGTTATTAAGTTAGCAATTGTTTTTATTGTCGAGTGGTATTTTCTGAAACCGCCCTGTTTACTGTTTAATATTTTGTGTTCGTTTAGGTGGTCCATAATATGTCTATGCATTATTTTTTCCATTAGTTTACCAGGCAGTGGGAGTATGGAGATCGGTCTATAGTTTCCCAGTACCCGTTTATCCCCTCCTTTGTGGAGCGGTGTTACTTTGGCTAGTTTCCAGCAGTCCACATAAGTACCTTCTGTGAACGATTTGTTGTATAGCTCACATATAACATCTGGGATGCATCCGAATGCATCTTTCAATACTATACTCGAGGTATTTTCAATGCCCGAAGGCTTGTTGCAATCAATTGATTTTATGAGCTCACTTATCTCTTTTATTGTGGTTGTGCAATCTCCAATGTCTGTGTTTAATTGTTGCGCTTTCGTGGTCCAGTTTGTGTTGAATTGTTTGGATAGTTTATTGCCTATGGTTGAAAAATGTTTGTTCATTATTTTAGCAGTATCGTTGTTGCTGATTTCCACCCCCTCGTTGTTGTAAAGGGTAATCCATTCTTTATTTTTATTATTTGGTATGAGTATTTTCACATTGTTCCAGAATTTGTGTGAGTTTTTTCCCCATTGCTGGTCTTGTTTGACAATGTACCGTCTTTTGGCTTTTCTCACTGATTTCTGGCTACGATTTCTTGCTTTGTGGTAGTTTTCTATGTCTAGTAGTTGCTCGCTTGCTTTGGCTAATTTGCCTGTTTTATATTTGTCCATAATTAGGTTGATTAATTCTGGGGTTACCCATGGGTCTTGGTTGTTTTTGATTTTAAGTTTTTTTATTGGGCAGGTAGTGTCCAGATGCTTTCTGACTTCCCCAATGATATAGTTCCATTGGTCATTTACACCTATCTCAGTTGGAAATGGCAATTTAATTTTCTCTTTCAGATGAGTTTCTAGTGCCTCTTTTGTGTAGTTTTTGTATGATCTACCCATACGGGGAGTAGTTTTGTTTTTTGTTTTTATTTTCTTTCTAGTAACATATATCAATTCATGATCGCTAATGCCCCAGTTTCTTGTTCCTGAGGTGTGGGTATGATTTGAGTCTGTTATTATTAGGTCTATTATCGAGCTGTTTTCTCCAAGCCTTGTTAGCTCACTCATTTTTTGCTTTAACCCTCTGCCTTTGATTAAGTTCTCTAGTGAGTGTTTGTTTTTGTTGTTTGTTTTGTAGTTTATGTTGAAATCCCCTAGTAAGAATATCTCCGCCTTTGTCAGTTTCGACACACTTTCTAGGGATGTCTCCAGTTGTGCGATGAAGTCTTCGATGTTTCCATTTGGCGGTGTATATAGACTCCCTACAGCTATATTAGCTTGTTTTTCATTTTTTATGAGTGTCCATACTAGTTCAATATTTGTGTCTGATCTGTTTGCTTCTTGTAATGGCTTATGTTCGGAGTTTAGGTATTTTTTGGTGTATATTGCAACTCCTCCACCCTTCTTTTGTATTTGTGCATTGGTCAGTGTTTTTCTATCCTCTCTCACAAGCCTGTACCCACCAATTTCTAGTAGTTGGTCACTATGCAGTTCATGAAACCAAGTTTCTGATAGTGTTAACACATCAAATTTACAGATATCTAAGTGTAGTTTAATGCTGTCAATTTTGTTGTAGGCGCTTTGGCAGTTTAGATGGGCAAAATGCATGCCTCTGCCTAGTCTACAATCAATCTCTTCCACCATATTTGTGCGGCAGTCAGGTCGAAATAGCTGTTTGCGCTGGAGGTGGTTTTTAGTGTGGAATTGGGATTTGTATTTAAAACTACTCAGCCTGCATTATGTGGTCACCTACCTTAATTTGCTGTTGGTGCTTGCGCCGCCAGTGCATGCGGTCACATTACTGTTCCTGTGCAGCATTAGTAAGGTGGCCGCTGAGTATATATATATTCCGATATTATTTTATTTTACAATTAAAATAATCCGATTCGGTAGACTTTGAATAATTATTAAAGGATTTATTGTGGCAAATTATGTTATGGTTCTTAACAGAGCCATTTCAACATGATCAGTTTGGGTACATTTTCTAAATTTCTATAGCATAACGACAAATTTCGCTCATTCTATGGGCGTGTCATAAAAGTTTCTCCGTTTATGTTTACGCCCGCCTCGTAGCAGGTGTGGCGTAAGCTTTAGTTGGGCTTAATTTATCCTGTTTTATTATATTATTTTTATTATTATTATTGTTAACAATGTTTCTATTTTTCTATTAACTTTGGCACTTACCTTGATTTCTGGCAGTTTGCCCGGATGTTGTCTCTTGTTTTTTGGAGGATTTCACCCATTTTGTTTTTGTATCCCGGTTTGATCATTTCTCCTGCCTTTGCATCTTGAAGAAATAATCCTGTGCCCCAGTAGGGGCATCTCGTGCATTCCCTGAAGGCTTTCCCAGGTGCGTTCAGGATTTTCTCTTTTAGGTCTTTGTTTTGTGTGAATTTGGCCATTACAATGTCCTCCATCACTTTTTCATTGGTTTTTATCCACTCTGGCGATCTCCATACTTTTTTCCCGATGGCCTTGATGGTGTATGGGTTGTTCGTTTCCTCAATAAGTCGCATGATATCGAACTTATTGTGGTATTTAGCCATAACCGAGCAGTAGTACTGCTCTGCTGAGCTGTAGGTTTTACCATCTTTTCCTTGGATTTTGCACTCATATAGATTGCTGTAGGGGGAGTTGTGTCCCTGGAAGGAAATTCCCCAGCTATGCGTTCTTGTTGCTGCCGCTTCTGGGTTTATTCCTTCAACAGTTATGTTCCCGAATTCCGATGGTTTGTATACTTTTCCTTCAATTTCAAAGTTTTTTCCTCTCATTCTGGCCGTGGTCTGTTTTTTTTTTTCTCGGGCCAGTGTGTACATTTGCTGTACTGTTTTTTCGTCTAGCATTTCCTTTTCAGTCCTGTCGGGCCTGAGTGTGATGTTCTTAGATTTTTGTTCATCGGTCAGTTTTTGCTTATTTCTGAATAGTTCCCGTTTTTGGCTTTCTTTTTCAAGGTGGATTTTTATCACTCTCGGCCTGGGTTCCCTGTGTGGGTTTTTTGTGTCATCAGTGGGGTCTCCCACCTGGTCTTCATTGACCTATATATACATATACATATGTCCGGAGACGGCATATTTTGGTGACTCTGGTTGGCAGGTGAGTGAGTGTTGACTGTCGTCCATGCTCCACCCCCCTCCGCTCCCCCGACCGCCTCCCCCGTCCATACGCCGCCATTGCGGGGGTGGTGGGAGGGGGTGGGGGTGGTTGGGGGGGTGGGGGTGAGAGCGTTCAACTTCGCGGCTCTCAGATCCGCCTGCCGCAATGGGGGCGTGGGGGATGAGGGGGGTGGTGGTAGGGGGGGGGGGCTTTCACGCCTCAGGTTGCCAATGGTTCTCTGTGCTGCACCTCCAGTGACAGCTTCACTCACTTACTGTGAATGTGTTACAGCTTCTGCCCTTGGACTAGGTGTGAGAGTGGATTGGATTTGGTTTATAAGGGTCTGTGCCACAGTGCTCTGCACACACATATTTCTGAAGGCACACACTACACAACAGTCAACTTGTTACTTGCAAATGGATTACTATTGTGATGGATTTGACACAGTCATCCGTACATTTAGGAACACCGGTAAGTTATTCTTCACCTGATATTGCAATATTATGTATATATTATTTTATATAATATATACACATGTATGTGCATATACACATATATAACTTTATAAGTATGTGTATGTGTATGTGTACATGTATAATCAAAAATAAAATAAATAAAATATAAATGGAAAATTATTTAGGGTAATGGCAGTGTTTGGTTAAAATCTGAGGGTGAAAGTGTCAGAGCTCAGGCCCCCTTGCATTGTTGTATATGTATATATATGTATATGTATGTATATGTATGTATATATATATATGTATCCCTATGTATGTGTGTATGTGTGTATGTATGTATATGCATGTGTATGCATGTGTATGCATGTGTATACATGTGTATGCATGTGTATGCATGTGTATACATGTGTATCCATGTGTATGCATGTGTATGCATGTGTATGCATGGGTATGCGTGTGTTTGCATATGCATGCATGTGTATGTATATGTATGCATGGGTATGCATGTGTATGCATGGGTATGGACAGAATAAGTGATCAGTCGACAACTTGGCAGGGATAGGGTTGCTTTCTTGTTGAAAATGCTTGTTGGCAAAATGTTCGCTTGCGACCCTGTGTCCAGCTTGAAGCACACGGTTATGTTCTCAAGAGTTATCTGGACGTACCACAAGTCATGTCTCATGCGTGTGTGTTCCTTGTCGACAGCTCCAACAAATAGATCGTTGCCACTTGAGTCTGATTCTGCTGTCTGACATTCCTCCGGGATATTATGCATGTCCACAGCAATATCGGCAATAGGCACAGTGGCTTGCTGTTGACTCCGACAGACCTTGACGAAGTGGCCTACCTTGTTGCACCCTGCACAAACCTTCCCCTTCGCCGGGCACGCCCCTTTCCTGTGTGCATAACCACACCAGCCACACATGGTCTTTGTTGTTGTTGTTGACGATGTCACACTCTGTGGACTCCGCCATTGGAATGGCACCTGCCGCTTGGGTGCCGGTGCACTGGCGCTCGGTCTCTGCTGCTTGCATATCATATCCACCGCACTGTCACTGGTTGCTGAATCTTTGCTCAAATGTTTTGCAGTGAACTCACTCATCCGGCATAATTCATTGCACTTCTGTACAGTCAAGTGCTTGGGTTGTAACAGCCGGTTCCTGAGTCTGTCACACTTGCATAAGGCCTACCAGGCATAAGGCCCTTAATTACATATAAATCAATCGAATAGCAAGTTTACCATAGAGGTTAATATACAACAAGACTGGAGAATAGTAAAGAATGCAAGGAACATTCCAATTTACTTTTTAAGAGCTCACAGCTTTATTCTTACGCTAATAGTACAATCCGGTTCTATAATTTCAATAAATATCCCTCAATATGTCCCTTCCCATCATATTTACTTTCATACTCTTCCGAATTCTGACAATAAAGGCCTAAATCTCGTCTAAAACATCAGAGCGTGCAAAGACACGTTTGATGGGTCTGAGCCCGAGCGCTTGACCTCCCACCGTTGCTAGGAAAGTGACCATTGACGTCTCCTTGCAACGCGTTACAGCAGGGAACCCGACCCCGAAAATGGTGGCAAATGCGGGTCTGTCTCGGGGAGCAGCCTGCATTTCCGAATGCGGGTTAATCGGCCCAAGCCCGCAATTGTCACAGGACGAGTAGTCTCGCCCACTTCACAAGTATAAAGGCGAATAAGGGAATATTCCCTATTAGCCACCCTGATGTTGTGTACTACTTTATGGGTGAGCCCTCTTCATGGTGGGACAGGTGGAGCCACCACACCCACCTCCCCAGTGCTGCAAACACTGTCACGAGCCCACTGCAATATATCATCTCAACCCACGTCCTTGTCTTGTCTTCTCATTTGTACTGTAGCAAAAACTTTATATATAAAAATATATATATATATATATATATATATATCATGTACCAGTTTGGAAGCTTGACCTTGAACTTGGTTTCATTTCACCTAGTTGGCTCTGGTTAGCTGACTTCCTTAATAGGCCTACGTGATAATACGTCACATACGAGGGACCAGGCGCGGTGGTCGAATAGGTAAGAATGAAGGCTTCCCAGGTCAAAGGTCACGAATTGGAATCCTGAGTCAAACAAATAACTTACCAAATTTATACTTGTCGCTACCTATACTGGATTACTAGAATAGGACAAGGACGGGTTTGCTCAGTATTAGGATAATGTGACTGAGTGGGATATCAGGTCATGGTGTTGGTGGCCTGGTCTCCCACTGGAGCAGCACTATAAAGTCACCATGAGTGCACACTGTCACAAGTCAGTGCCCATCCTGATATGACCTTAGATGTTGCCAGGACGTAAAACTCAATCGAACAAGCAACATAACCGATATGACTCCACCGATTGCTTCCCACAATGAGGTCACAGGTTGCGCTATAAAAAAGTGTACATTATTTAAGTCATTGGATTGACTCGACCGGGTTTCGAACTCTCTACCTTCCACATGGGAAGGCTGTGCTCTATCGACTCGGCCACGGCGTCCACTTTATTCGACAGTGAAAGTACACCAGGCGGGATGGCCATTTTGGTAAGTCATGGGGTTTGAACCCTGGTGGAGTCAAACCAATGACTTAAGTGCCTGTCACACCTTACCGGATTGAGCAACGAACACAACCGGACTAAGAATTTTCTAGTCCGTTGGTGTTCCGTATCAAAATGTACCGAAATGTTGCAAAGGGAGCCGGACGAAATGGATGATAAACGGACAAGGAACATACATTAACGAATAGCCACCGGACGACAACCGAATGTCTAACAGATGGACCAAACATCAACCAGACACGTACCGGACTGATCACGGACATGCCGAAAACATATACTGACCAAATTCCTGCAATACTGTCAACGGACTCTGCAGGAAGCAAACCGGAGACGTAGCGGATGGGTACCGGACAAAACAGACTAAACAGACTTAAACCGGACACCAACCATACACGTAAGTCTGGCGGTGTCCGGTACAAGTTTTGTGCATGTTCAAAACTTGACACTGTACATGCCGGACACCACCGGAGAGAGAATGAACACGCCGGATGCCTACCGTATATAAACCAGACATTGACGTATTTCACCGGACAGTGTCCGGTTTCTATCCGTTTCCCCAATCCGGTAAGGTGTGACTGAGCCTTTAGGGGTTGATACATATCGCTACCCAGTCTGGCGCTCAGCATGAATTTTTAAGTCATTGGTTTGACTCGACCAGGATTCGAACCCACGATCCCACGATCTACCAACACGGGAGTCGGACGCTGTAACTGATTCGGCCATCCCGTTTGGTTATAAAATTGATACTTGTCGCTTCCGAGCCTGGCACTCAGCATTAATAGCATAAAGCAAGGACTGGTTAGCTCAGTGTCAGGATAATGTGACTGAGTGGGATATCGGGTCATTATGCCAGCGACCTGATTTCCTAGTGGGGCAGCACTATAAAGTGACCACGAGTGTGCACTGTTCCAAGTCGGTACCCATCTGGATTTGACCTCAAATGTTACCAGGATGTAAATCTCCAACAACCAACTAACAACATTATACACAATCCATTTCCTGCTGGCGGCCAAATCATGTTTCAAGGCACCTACCTACACAAGGAACATGACACCACTCGACTGATTGGTTGTTGCTAGGCAACTGCACGGTACATGAGTTATAATTAGTGAAATAATTATCGCTGCTGAGTCATAATATCCAGCCAACTCCCAAGTCCAGTTAATAAACGATTTCCACCACAAACCCGCCCGCTGACAAAAAAAACAACCAACAGTGTGATACACCATCTGGCGGGGAGTTCTTGTTGTACCACCTACTTTGGCACCAGTGTCAAGGGTTATCAACTACAGTCCACCCCTACAATGTCGGCAAACAACACCTAAACGCCCTGTCACACTATGACGTATGGCGGCGGCGTATGCGTAACGGGGCGAAATAATTAATAGGTCGACATACGGCAACCTTTTTGCACTGCGGGAGGTTCCAGCGACAGGTGTAGCCTATGCCTAACCTAAACATAGCCTATACCTAGCCTATGACGGCATATTCAAAGCATATGACGACCTATATGCGGCGTACTGGGACGTTTGTTGATGGGTACAGGTGACAGGTCTAGCCTATGAGTAACCTACGCCGACCTATGGCCAGTGTATGTGTAACCTATGCCGGCGTACATCTAGCATACGTCTAGCGTATGAGAAACCTATGAGCCACATGCCGACATAGGTTTAAAATTTTGACCATGCACAAAAGATTTTTGGCAGCTCGACCTACGCCGACCTATGACAACCTATGCCCAACCTATGCATAACCTATGATGGCGTATGCCGACGTGTTGGTAAAAAAGTGCATACTTCAGCATACACTAACGCTATGCATCGTAGTGTGACAGCCCCTTTACCCGTACGCTAGGCATTCGCTATGTACACCAGAGATATGTGGAGGATGCTGGTTCAACGTATGGCTGACCTATCCCTAACCTATGCATAACCTATGCCGGCATACGTCTAGCATACGTCTAGCTTATGAGAAACCTATGAGCCACACACCGGCATAGGTTTAAAATTTTGAACATGCACAAAAAATGTTTGGCGGCTCGACCTACGCCCAACCTATGCATAACCGATGACAGCATATGCCGACGTGTTGGTCGAAAAGCGCATACATCGGCATACACTAACGCCATAGGTTGTAGTGTGACAGGCCCTTAAGGCAGATACAAAATATAAGATTGAATAGGGGTGAAGAACCACCCTATATAAAACCTGGCGAAAGTTATCCACAAGCTGGGTAAATCAAATGAGCAGATCAATTCTGAATTTAAAAAGCAAAATATATTCTTCATAATCATCTTCATATTTACCCGCTACTTTTGCTGTGAAAAATATAATAAAACATATACTTACACACACTTTTAAAAGTCAAATTGACGGCATTCAGTGGTCGCCATCTTGCTTCTTTACATCCTCAGCCATTTCACCGAAACCTTCCTTTTTCGTGAATCAAGTACATGCCAACACAACCACAGAATTCCTTCGCTGTCTGTGCCACGGCGTTTGGCACGTACACTGCTTCGATTTCTTTGATCCATGTGGTGTGCTTCAACCCCACCCTAGCCAGGCTAGACTAGGAGCCTGATTAGTGGCCTGTTGTGTTGTAGCGTCAGTATCTCGGAAGACACCTACCTATTAACACAGATTCACTAACTGGAAATAAAAAACATGTAAAGCTGGTTTTATTTAACAACGCCTCTAGAGAATATTGATTTTCATGATCGGCTATTGAACGTCAAACATATAGTCATTCTGACATATTTCTTTGGAGGAAACCCACTGCCACCACATAGGCTACTCTTTCCGATAAGCAGCAAGGGGTCTTTTATATGCACTTTCCCACAGACATGACAACACATATCACAGGCTTTGATGAACCAGTTGTGGACCACTGTTTGGAAAGGAAAATAGCCCAAAGTGCAAATGTGTCCACTGAGCAAGATCGATCGGATGACCCACATTTTCAGCGAACCGGAAATAGGTTACAAGTTCCGGTCTGAATCATCTACGCTTACACTCTCGTGAATGTCTATAGTGGTGTATAATTGATGAGCTCTTGCCCTTCTCTCGTGCTGGTTCACCGTCTGTAGTAAAACCAAAGACAGGTAGCTACCTAACAGTAACCAAACAACCTTCACCTTTCCCGCTTACCAGACGTGTTGGCCGAATCGGTTGAACGCAAGCTTCCCGTGCGGAAGGTCAGGAGTTCGAATCCCGGTCGAGTCAAACCAATGACATACAAAAATTGATACTTGTCACGACCTAGTCTGACACTCGGAATTACTAGGATAGGACAAGGACTGGTTAGTTCGGTGTTAGGATATGGTGACTGAGTGGCATATCGGGGCATGGTGCCGGCGGCCTGATTTCCCGGTGGGGCAGCACTATCAGGTCGCCATGAGTGCACGCTGTAGCAAGTTGGTACCCATGCTGATATGACCTTAGATGTTGCCAGGATGTAAAACTCCAACAACCAACTCACCTGTCATGCATAATTTCCATAGAGTTTAGATTCCAAGTTCCAGTCAGTTCTTGCTTGAAGCTCGCTCTCTGTGTGGGAGATCGCGGGTTCCACTCCCGGCTGAGTCGAATGAAGACAATTGATACCTGCTGCTACTACATAGCATGGTGTTTAGCATTGGTAAGATAGCCCATAGTGCTGGTGCCTCGGTCTTCCAATGGGACAGCACTATAAAGTCACTATGAAGGCGCACTATCACAAGTCGGTACCCGTCCTGCTATTACCTTTGATGTTGCTCAGACGTAAAACCCCAACAAGAAAACAATAAAGTTAATATTCCTGCAGCAGTAACTGTTTATTAGATACACCAGTTTGTTTCTTGTTGTTTTACATCCTGACAACATATAAGGTCATATGAGGATATATTCAGGATCGCATCTAGAGCCCTGTTTACACGGGCGATTTAAAACGTTTCATATGAAACCACTTGCCTAGATCGACACATTTGGCGTGTAAACGCGACTCTGAGGTGTTTTAGGGCTGAATCGATTCATATGAAACGGTTCATCTATACCACCTCGCGAGGTAGTATAGATGAAGCGATTCAGCTGGTTCCCGGCAGTGTTAGGGCCCGATTAGGCCGAAATCTAGTGAATGCGATCATATTTAACAGAATTTCATACTCAAATAATGAAATTGAATTAAATCAACCTTAAATTCCAAGCGATATTAACGTAGCAGCTACATCTGAGTCGAATCGACGAGTGCAAACTAAACACATAGCAGTGCTCACCGGCTACAGGCGCACCACAGGCTGCTGGTTCCCGGCGCCAAAACACTTTTTAAACTCTGTCTGTGTAAACGCGCCTCAAAAATGCCTCATATAAATCGCTTTGTCTAGATCGTTTCACAATTCCCCGTGTAAACACGGCTTAGAAAGGTGCTGTGGTTTTGACATTTTATCGGATTACACAACTTTACCAGCTGTTGATGATAGTGCAGTTGGTTTCAAATTGATACACACACCACTCTACTCACTCACACCCACACCCACCCCAAATTCGCGCTGGCCGAATGAGTAATGCTAGGTACACGCCTACCGTTTACGACTCGCGCACTAAAACTCGTGACCCGACCCGACCCGCTTAAAACTGAAAACGGGCCGAATCGCGAATCGCAATCGTAAGGAAGCACTTTTAGCCCTAAAATTGAGTTTTAAGTCGCGAATCGCAATCGGTAGGTGTGCTAGGGGAGTGCACACCTCAAGACTTTTGGGCAATTTTAGATCGAATACGGTAGGTGGGTGTGGAAAAATGGTAGGTGTGTACCTAGCATAAGAATGTAGGTTTCCCATGCTGCGGAAGATCGAGAGTTCGGGTCCGAGCCGAGTCAAACCGATGACTTACAAAATTGGTACTTGTCACTACCTACTCTGGCGGTGAATATTAATAGGATAAGGCCATGACTGGTTAGCTCAGTATCAGGATAGCGTAACTGAGTTGGAAATTGGGTCATGGTGGCAGCAACCTGGTCTCCCAGTGGGGCAGCACTATGAAGTTATCATGAGTGCACACTGTCACAAGTCAGTGCCCATCCTGATATGACCTTGGATGTTGCCACGACGTAAAATCCCAACAAACAATGTAAAGATGTGTGTGTGTGTGGGGGGGGGGGGGCAGTTGGAGCAGCTGTCGCCTCAGAGAAGCAGGTCAGAGCATGCGCGGCTGTACCTGTGACCTCTGACCTTTTAATTTTTTTATTGAGCCTGTATTTATACTGTCCATAGCATATCAGCCTGGGTATTCAGGCTTGTTTTCAATGCTGGCTAGCTGTAGTGTCGGTGTTATCTTATCATACAGTAGCTGGTGATAGGGTATTTGATTGCCTGCATTTCAGCAGCAGATAGATAGTTGGTTGGTCTGGTTAGTAGTCTATGTTAATTTTTTTGGATTTTCTTGGCATATATGTGTTTTATTTTTTCTACTCTTACTGCTAGACTAGCCTACTCCTATTTACATATCATATGCTTGTACGTAGCTGTGTGGTGTGCTATCTGGCTACCTTTGGCTTTTGGCATGGTTACCTGACCTGTGACCTGAGCATTTAACCTGTGACCCGTGACCTGTGGTATGCTACCAGTGATCTGTGCACAATGCTTGTTTTTTGGAGTTTTACGCCCTGGCAACATTTATGGTCATATCAGGATGGGTACTGACTTGTGACAGTGCACACTCATGGCGACTTTATAGTGCTGCCCCACTGGGAGACCAGGCCACCGGTACCATGACCCGATATCCCACTCAGTCACATTATCCTGATGCGTGATTCTGTCATTGGTCGATGTTTTGTTGATGCAGCTGGTAATGAAAACAAATGAAATCGCAGCTGCTTTCGAATCAGACTTGGATAAATCTAAAAATTCAAAGGTTTTTCTGCACATTTGACGGTATTTTCAAATTTACGGACTTTTCAATTCAAGAGACACCTTCAAATTCAAGGCCTTTACAAGATTGTGTGAACCCAGCAAAGATTCCAACATTTTCACAGTCGTACACAGTCGTACACTACTTTTGCAAACGCTGCACACTCCACACCAACCTTCACAAAGGAGTACACACATCAACATTTCATTGATTGATTGATTGGTGCTTGCTTTACGCCGTGTCGGCAGTATAGGCCATATTCACAACGAGAAATGTTAGTTTTTTTTTGTTCAAACCATCGCTTTTACATGTAAAAGCAGACAATCAATTATGTGCCAATAAACAGTCATTAAATTAGAAAGCTCACAATCATATATTTGTGGTAAAGGGAAACAAAACAAGAAGGTGGTTTAAATTGAACTATTTTATTACGATATTGGTGTGAATTAAAGTTGCATAATCCAGTGGTCTTTGTGTTTCTGCCAAATTATTTGAATATAATATATTAGGCTGATCATTATAAAGTTTATACAATTAGTTTGAAGTAACTTGTATTTTGAAAGGCTAGCGAAGATATTTGAAATTAAAACATGATTTACTTGATTTAGTTGATTTACATGATTTACATGATTTATTTGATTTTGATTTATTTGATTTATTCGATTTATTTGATTTACTCGATTTACTTGATTTAACATCCCTTTGATACAGCAATAGCCATTTGATGAGTGCATCATCTAAGTTTGATATGTAGGATAAAATCTAGGTGAATGTTTTGAAGTCAAACATTTGAGTTTCTTTTGTGGGGGATGATGAAAATAGAATATATTGGGCCTAGAGCAGGATTCGAACTCACACATCTTTCTTTTCTGAAGCTAGCGTACTAACCATTACACTACCTAGGCTCCCTGATGCAATCACCCTTTCCACAGCTGCCTGTCTATGTGGCTCTTTGTCTGAGAGATCAGGGCAGACTACAGGGTGTCTCAAAATACATGGAACCAATATCACTACTAATAATTCTGCCAATATTAATGTTCTTGCTGTATTTTTTCAGATTTAAAGAGAGGAGACCATAACAACTAATTGGTTTAACCGAGCTTTGACTTTGACTTGGCTTTGGCAAAAATGTGGGTGCATTATGAATGTACAATGTATGTGGACACTATAATTATTGTTTTTTATGTATAATTATACAGTTTAACCCCATTAAACCAACCTTGGTTAAATCAAACGATCGGTTAATCCAAACTTTTTTCGGCGACCTGGCAAAATACTACCATTTATCATATAAAAAAGTGTCAGATGACCTTAAAATCACATGAAAGTTTGGTTTAATTGTACCGGACGTGGCCTGGGGACGACAATTTTGTTTGGATTAACTGATACTTTGGATTAACCGACCTTGGTTTAACTAACTTTTTTATATGATAAATGGTAGTAATTTGCGGGCCGCCGAAAAAAGTTTGGATTAACCGATTGTTTGGTTTAACCGAGCTTGGTTTAACGGGTTGTACTGTATATACTTATTTGTCGCAAGTGAACGCAAGCCATATCTTCACTGAGGCCTTTTTTGCTAGTTTTTTGTGTGTGTACATTAGTTGATTAAGCAGGGGAAATTTCAATCACAGAAAATTATACTTCCTCATTCCATTTCTCCTTGCCGTGTCATAAGCCATGTTCACACGGGCAATGTAAATCGATTCGTAGAAATCGACTTGCCTAGTTTGGGTTACATTTTGCATGTGAACGCGCGGCTGAGTCGGATTAGGGCTGAATCGATTTGTGTGATCCGGATACTGTAAACCACTTGTCGAGGTAGTGTACGTGAATCGATTTCTGTGAACCGATTTATTTTGCCCGTGTGAACGCACTGAGCCGGATTAAGGACGTCACACAGATGCGCAGTCGAGACCTTAGTTTGTTGACTTTCCGGTCGATCAAAAGCGAATATTATATAATTTAGTCTATGAAACCGCTAGCTGTGCACAGATATTTTTTTCATCATTTATTTTTAGGGTTTCACTGCCCAGCAGAAGTTTTGACCCTTCCAAACCAATACGATTCAGTCCATACATATCTAGGTCGAACCCACACTCTCTCGTGGGGACGTCGACTAACCGAAACTGGCGCTGGTTAGTATCGACTTGCTCATGCACTGATATCGATTTCTGGCCCAAGCACTGCCCGTGTGAACGCGAAACACTTTCAAACTAAATCGATTCATATGATTCGCTTTGTCTAAATCGCTTTAAACTTTTCCCGTGTGAACACGACTATGGTAATGCCGAACACCAGACTTAAAAGACTTGACGCGTGCGTTGTTGTCATTGCAGCACCTGGCGTGGTAACGGGACGATGCAGCTCCAGCTGGCCCACTTCCGGTTCTACATGCGCATGCTGACGGGGCTGCTCCTGGTACTGCTGCTGCCTACCTTCGTCCTCTTCCACTTTCCCTACGCCGACTATTTTTACTCGGCAAAATACAAGCAGCAACAGGTAGGCTTTATTAGCAACAACGCGACACACCACCGGTGACGGTGTCACAAAATATAATCGCCACAATCGCCGCACATCCGGTTGATGACGTCACGTGAATACCCTATATTGAACACAATTGAACACAACACATTTGACATATATATTTGGATGAGTATTTCCTCTGGCTGGTACCTCTAAAGGGCCCAAACCACCCCAAACCATCTAGTTTCGACCTCATGCCGCGAGTATTCGCCATGCGTAGCATTGAATCCAGATAGTGACGCATCACTGTATACCGAGATACATGGTTCATATGACTTAGGTTCCAGATCATCTCACATCACGTGGTCACCGCGAGATGACCATCTGGGTCATAGGCACAGGACTTTTGGCAAGCTTGTCGAAATTATTGTTGGTTCTTTCAGCGCATATTACTTCAAAACTAATCATCTTTAATCAAAATCACTCCGGACTAATGATTAGTAGCTTGTAACGATCAATTTGATATATTTATCTAAAAAATAAGACAGAAATTCAAATGCCATCGGACCATGCAACTTTAACACATATGCCATCCCGACTCGAGCAGTCAACGATGGCTCTGAAGTCAGCATGGCCTTTGGGTACAGCGCCCAAACCATGAATACAAACACAAGGTTTATCAACGATAGTCAACAATTGGTCATCACTTTCCTCCGACTATTCTATTTCGAAATAAAATCGCCGCTGGAGATTTTATTTCGGAATCAAACTTCACGCTCTCCTCCTTTCCCATTCCCCCTCCTTCCCGCCGCCTCCCTCACCCTCCTTCACTTACCTCCCAGTCACATCTCCCCTCCTCAGTTCCAGCCTCTTCATCCTCTCACCCTCCCCACCTCCTCCTCCACCACCACCTCCACCTCCACTTCCACCTCCAGCTCCACCCTCCATCACCACCTCCACCTCCACCACCACCTCCTCCTCCACCTCCACCTCCTCCTCCACCTCCTCCTCCACCACCACCACCACCTCCTCCTCCACCTCCACCTCCTCCCACACCACCTCCTCCTCCACCTCCACCTCCACCACCACCTCCTCCTCCTCCACCTCCTCTTCATCCACTACCACCACCCCCACCACCTCCACCACCACCACCTCCACCACCACCACCTCCACCACCACCACCACCTTCTCCGCCTCCACC